>AP025051.1:37624318-37635481 GCA_036186865.1 Eustoma russellianum
CTGCGGGTTCTCTCGGATTGGCATCTACGGATATCAAAAAACCCAATTTTCCAATTCAATTACTGCTACTACAGAAGCTGTGGACTTCCAATGGTTTCAAGGCCTAAAAGATTGAATGGAACAATATATAGACAAGTAAATCTCTTATGAATTTCAAGGTACTCCCTTAATCTTATTTTAAGAATTTAAGGGATTGATCCTTCTGAGGGCATTCTTTCTATCTACCGAAATCCGCTTGCGAATATTGTCATTCAGAAGAGAAAGACGCACTTGCTCATATTATCTACTAAATCAACATGTTGATATGTAAGAGAGTAAGAAAATCTACTGAATTATTCAATCAGTGAGCTAGATCAGAAAGGAGCAAGTGGAAATTGAAGAAAAGATACGGTAGTAAATACTGTATTCTTATTGGTGAATGCGCTTAAGACCGTGTCAATATTAGTGTTACTGACTGGTAGTTCTTTTGTCTTAAACGTTTCCCCAGGTTATTGCGCACAGGCCAAGAAACTACAACAACAATATTACTCTATTGCTTTAGAGGTTCCCGTCTATGACAGGGTATGGAAGGGTCGTATGTACGCAACCATACTCATGTGTTAGAAATACAAAGATGTTATTTCCCGATGAACCATAATGAAAATTACGTCAAGCTGTGTCGAACAACTGCTATTTCACAATATAATAAACGCGGCTAATTTAGTGAATCATTTTGTTTTATTCTATCATATTCCAAAATCAAGAAAGAATATGTCATTGACTCCATTGAAAATGCAAATAACAAAGGCCAAGCAACTAAACCAATCTAAAAGACAACGCTCTAGGTATTCTACTAAATCATCAAGTACCTACTATGTCAATATTTTGTATTCAACAGTGTAAAGGAGGTTTAAGTGTTACAAGGCATATGGATTTTAATTCATTATGATACACCTTAGGAAATAACATCTTCTAGAGCTCTAGGAGCTGAGCATCAGAAATCAGGTTCCATTTTTTCATAACCTCATTGAGAATGAATATCTCATAACTAATATTGTACTTGACTTTTCACTTAAATTATTATTTTTGAGATGAGAGGAGTATTATTTTAAGTGTGATTTTGGTGAAGAGCTAGTGAAGGCAACAAGAAATCTTCTAGATCTGAGAAAAAGAACAAGACTTGCCTGCAAGACATAGCTCTGTTGGTTCTGGAAAGACAGATTTGTTACAAGGTGTAAGGTTCGAGTCCTGCAGTTTACAGTAGAAACATCTTCAGACTCCAATAGAGAGTCTTGAGGGTGGGCTTCTTCTAGGTCTGTAGACACTATGCAAGGTGTAAGGTTCGAGTCCCGCAGTTTACAGTAGAAACATCTTCAGACTCCAATAGAGAGTCTTGAGGGTGGGCTTCTTCTATGTCTGTAGACACTATGCCTTTCTTTACCGTTAATTACTTCATTTACACACCCTCTCACTGTCTTGTGAGGCTGGGGTGTAGGGGCCTTGAGGCTGGGGAAACCAGGTGGGATCCTCTCACCGCCCCCTATGTCACCCCCCATGTGACTGCCCGCCACGTGGCAGGGGAGGGGGTGGTGAGACTGGGTAGGGTCATCTGCACCCAGCCTCACCACCCCCTCCCCTGCCACGTGGCAGAAGGTCATTTGTTACCCCTATTTTTGGGGGTGAGGAGATCCGGGCTCTGGGGAAACACCCTTTAGCTACAAAGAACAGGACTAATATTGTACGAGCTATTTCAGTCCATTCTCTGTCGGGGGAATAGGATCCCCTCACCGCTCTTCCCTCACCGCGTACGTGATCGCGCGACACGTGGCAAAAGAGGGAGTGGTGAGGCTGGGTGAGGGTAACCCTCATCCAGCCTCACCACCCCCTACTGCTGCCACATGTCGCGTCCTGGGCCGTACAGTGACTCACCGCGCGGTGAGGAGATCTCATCCCCTCTGTGGGAGGCGAATATAAAAGAAAATAATCAATTAGTCATTAATTGATGGAGAATTTTACCAGACATCTAACTCATTAATTATATATCTTCCACTAGAAAAACCAGACCATGTGTTTAAGCTCAAATTTTGCCTTAAAGCACCAAAACATGAGTGTACTAATTCTAACGCCTATTAATCTTACCCTAATTAACCAATCGACCCCATAAAATGGAAAAAAGAAAATCTTGATTGATTAGTTGCTCTTACATTTCTTTCTTCTTCATGGCTTTCTTGTTGTTATGCATCCACACTTTCAAAACCTGTCTCTTTATTCCTAACTCATAGCAAACTGCTGCACTTCTTGTTCATCCTGCTTCTGAATCTTCCACCCCAACTTCTCAGCAAAATCATGCATCTTTTCCTTCTGTTCTTGTGTAAATTTTGTCCTAAACCTTTTCTTTCCAAAGGATGATTGTCCTACACCTTGCCCTTCATTAATACTACACTGAAAAATATTAAGATCCTCACTGGACGACTCCGCCGTGGCTCCCCCATTCCCGCCAAAACTCATCATAATAGGAGCTGCCGGAGTGCTGGGACTCGCGGTGGCGCCGTGAAAAAATGTGTGTGGATATTTATGGTGTTGCTGCCGAGCTGGAGGACGCATTGAACGGACGGAATGCGATGGTGGCGCAAGATATGACGGCGGGTGGTTAGTGGGAGGTTGTGGGTGGCTACCATCGGTTTCTCTCCGGTGGAAATTCCGGTGGCAATCGCAAGCAGCACATCTTAATGCACCTGTTATGCAACAGCGCAAGAATTAACCGCAACACAGACCATAAATAAAGTAAAAAACAAAAAAAGGTAAATTTCATTTGAAGGTTTAACGTTGTTCAGCAATTTGTATGCGTTTGCAAAAACGAATAACGAAATCCCATAGTCGACTAGTTTAGTGGTGAAAGCATAACAACAATCCTACTCAAAAGTTTGGGAGAATTTGGGTTCGTCAATTACAACCAACACGTCATTATGTTAGTGTCTTCCGTCTATAGCGAAATATGGAGCAGAATATAGAGGTTCAGATATAACAACCATACCTATTTATTTTATAGTCTTCCGTTTATAGCAGAATATAGAGATTCATATATAGTACATATTTCTATACATATAGAGCTGAGTGTTTCAGTGGGAGCAAATATTGTTTGTCTGCCACTCATTCTACCCAGACCTTAATTATAGTTTTTGATGTCGTTGGGATATACTGAGGGTTTCAGTAGCAGCAAATATTGTTTGTCTGCCACTCACTCTACCCAGACCCTAACTATAGTTTTTGATATCGTTGGGATGTACTGAGTATGATTAATTAATTATGATTGATAGATGTAGCAGCCATACCCATATGTGTTAGAAAAACACAATAGGTTTTTAGTCAATTACATATGTATAATTAAGATACAAAGAAATCGAGCCAAGAACCAACCGCACCTGGGGTTCCGCCTTCTCCATTGGGCATGAATTCTCCGCAGCCGTCAACTACATGTCCTCCCATATTTGCAGCATGATTCTTGAGGCATTCTCGATATCGAACTCCTTCATTAGAGCTTTCTTGTGGCGGATGTGGTGGTGGTGGTGCAAAATTTGATGATGCTCCATGGAAGGTTGAATTGGGAACTTGAGCTGGATCTGGATCTGGGTTTGATTCTTCATGGATTTCTTGCTGGTGTATATGGTTTTGATCTAAGTTTAAGCTAGGGTTAGGATTGATGATTCTGCTTTGATGTTCATTTCTTCTTGAGAGTGAAGGATTAGAAGCATCATTTGCTGGAGATGGGTTATTTTTCTCAGCTCTTTGCTCCATAAAAAGCTTAAGTTGATTGTTGAACAATAAACAACTTCATCAGATGAAGATCTTGTATGTGAATTCTTGATATTTTTGATGCAACCATATCAATTGGATTAGAATAATCCTTGGAAGAAGGTTAAACAAAGAGATAATCCCTAAAGTAATCATAAAAAAAATGGTGGGATCTTTTTCTAGTGATGTGGACGTTTCTGGTGCCCCATTTCACTATTTTTTTTCATCTTTGAGGGATGTAAGTAGCATATATGGCTGAAAAAGACAAAGGATTAATTTAAAGAAGTTGTTAATAAGAAAGAAATAATGTCAGAATCTTGACTCTTCTTCATTAATTGTGGTTGAAATTTGGAAAGACCACTTAGGTGGGACAGGGATGGGGACTGCCGGGGAGGTGTCATGGGCGCAGGGGAGCTTATTACCAAAGTAACCTCATGAAAATAATATTAAGTGCTGCATTAGACTTTAACACTTTTTTTGTCCACATATTAAGAAAAAGGGAAAATACGTAAGCATTTGTATTTTTTATAATTTTTTTTATTGGTCTATGTAAGTCCTGAAAATATGTTTATGAATTATATTCCAAAACATTACTTCAATAATAATACCATTAACATTTTTTCTTCTTTTTTTGAACACAATTGCATTTAGTTGGCTTTCGTGTTTATCATATCTCATGTACGTAGTATTCGTCTAATAGATTGCATCTAAGTTTGTCGGTTTGATTTTTGACATACATAATATGGGTGTTAGGATATTGTTGTCAGCTCTTATACCGAAACAGGTTTGAGGCTTAGACATATTATGGACTCTAAAACTGGCTTAGACATATTCTGGACTTCAAAACTTAGATGTCTCACTTAGTAAACCGTTAAATAATTTTATTTACATCATATACAAAAGTTATTAGGTGAAAACTGAGAGATTATAATTTTTTGCATATTAAAAAAACCCACACATTAAGGGAAGCAAGTGGGTTGGGTACATGTAGGGCTGCAAACGAATTGAATTTGAGCGAATTTAGCTGGGCTCAAGTTCGGCTCAAATTATTTTCATTAAGGTCGAATTCGAGCTTGTGACGAGCTTTAAATGCAGCTCGAGTTCGAATCGAAACACTTGGAAAAGCTCGAGCTTGATTCGTGAGCTCGAATATGGCTCGTGAGCTTGGCTCGACTCGTGAACTCGAATCTAACTCACGTGCTGAATGGATGGTGGAGATTACATGGTTAGAGATGAAAGATGTGGATTAATAAGAGGAAATATATATGGACGTATTCGAGCCAATTTTCGAGCCTACTATCGAGCCTTCGTCAAGCTTACGAACCGAATACTATGGTGTTTGAATTCGGCTCGCTAATATTTTGAACCCGAAATTTGTTTCAAATTCGAATTCGAGCTTGCAAAAATCAAACTTGGGCCGAGCCTTTAACGAGTCAAACCCGAATAGCTCGTTTTGGGTCCGGTTCGTTTGCAGGTCTCTAGGTACATGGCGAAGTGAAACCGAGAAAATTTTGGCGTAGGACAATGGTGTCACAGAGAGATTGACCCATAAAACAACCGACAAGCTCATGATCTGAATCGATAGAAGCCACCCGTCTTCATTATTGCCATTGCTTTTTTTATAATCTTCGTCTCTCTCAGTCTACTCTGAGCCACAAAGGACAAAAGAGAAAGAGAGAGGACTTTAGTGCTGCGAATGATAGGATGTAACCTGGGGTTGGGATCTCCTCACTGCGCGGTGATTCATCGCGCGGTCCACAGCATGACACGTGGCAGCAGATGGGGGTGGTGAGGCTGGATGAGAGTAACCTTCATCTAGCCTCACCACCCTCTCATGTTGCCACGTGTCACGCGGTGACACGTGCGGTGAGAGAGTGGGGGTGAGGAGATTTGAAACCGTAACCTGGGTGCCTGAATTCCCTTTGCAGATATTTTCTGTCTCTTACCAGAGAAAGGTTGAATTCCAACCAACCGACCGCATTCAGTAAACTTTTACAAACCAAAAAAAAATTGAATAAATGATTGTCGTTGAATAAGTTTAAGAGTTTGTTTTATTCAACAAATTTCTAAAAAACATAATTATCAAAGGCCATTTCTGGTGCATTAGGCGCGCATGATTTGATGAGGGGTCAGATCGCGAAGCAATTTGATGTACATAGTCTTATTTTACATTTTATGCAAGAGACTGTTTCCGTAACTCGAATCCGTGAGATCACAAAGTATCAAAATTACCAATTGTCTATATGAACTCGGTGATTGATTATAGATGTCTTTTGGAGGTTGAATTTGGTCTACCTGTATTAGCTGTCTGATACGAACTGAATAACAGCATCGAACACCAATTAAGTGATTCTCAATTAAAATGTCGTTGAAATTCTAATCTATATTTCTATCAAGTTCTTTGAATATGCAGGAGAGACCTTTAGATTGCACTATAAGAATTATACCATGGAAAATTTGAATGGACAATGAAAATGCATCAGAGTGAAAGACAAAATCACTGAACAAGTTTCTTTTACATTGGTACAACTGAGTAAAAGTTCCATCAGACATAGTCCATACCCAACTTTTTTGTTTAAATTTACTTTCAAACACGATCCAGATGACTTCTCTTTTCACAATATTCTCGTAAATTTGTATAAGTTCATACATCTTGATTAAAAAACTTATGAAGAGTAATGGTAAAAGCGCTAGAGCTTATATAAATATTCAAATATGACGAGATACTGTAATTATTTGTTTTCTATGCATACGATAGATATTGGTTAACCTAGCCTACAATCAGTAAATATGAAATAGTACCCCAGGACATATCTCAGTTGGTACTTGGATTGAGAGTTGCTCCTAAAGATACAGTGGGTGTTGTACTAGACCCAGTTTACAATGGATACCTTGTGTGGTCTCCTTGTGTATGACCTGGGCAGTGGACACCTTGTGTTCGCTCGTTGTGTATGACCTCCCCAACCTATGAGACTCTTGAACTTCTGATTTACATCTTCCACAATGCTCTTTAGGACTGAGACGGTAGGGACCCTTAGAGCCAGGGTATGTCCTTTTTGATTCAAGTAAATATGAAAATAGAGATGACCATGGAAGCTACATCACCACTTAAAAGAAAGAAGCAAAAAGGTAATTTAAATGCAAAAAAAAAAGGATAGTATGTAAATAATGTAGAGTTAAGTAGTTAATTACATGCTAATGTTGAGCTCCTCCATATAGGTGCACATAATATTTGGAGATTGAAAGGTTATCATCGTGGTAAGGAACATGTTGTGATGTTGAGATTCATTGTCCCCTCTTTTTTTTTATAAAGATTCTACAATTATAAGTTCCTCTATGTATAGAATATCATAATTTTACTAAGTGATAGACTCTAGCTTATTAGTAAGTTTTGGAAGCCTACCCTAATGAACATCAAAATTGGTCTTCTATGACTTTTGATACAACTTAAAGGCCCGTGGTCAGAGTTGTTGAAGCTGACATTCAAAATTTTTTTTAAATACAATCTAACATCTGAATAACAAATAAGTTAGGTGTTAAAAACAATATAGAAGATTGTCTTGCTACCAATCTGATATGTGCTTTAAAACAAACGATCACATCGAGAATAACTTTATCTAATATGTGCTTTAAAACAACAGATCACATCGAGAATAATATTGAGAGTGTTGAGAGAGAACATGGAAGATGATTATAGAAGAAAATTAACTTTTAGAGACAAAATATGGGGATAGAGTCAGAATATCAAATGTAAAATCCTAAACCAAAAATTCTATATATAAAAAATCTTGACTTCTAAAACAAATAAAGTGTCCCTTTTAAATAGTCTTCTCTCCGTCTCAAAAATATTGACACGGTTGTTCAACATAAGTAGTTGATTAAACATTAATTAAAATTAAAATTTAAAAATTTTAAACATAATAGTTTGTCAAAATAATCTTTATATTATATATGACTAAATTTCACTGACCATGTATAAAATATTTTTGACGATTTAATTCGGAATCGTATTTAGCCAATTGACAATATTTTTGAAACATAAAAAATGTTATAATAATTTGTAAAGGCAATGGGATGAAGAATGAAGGTGGATTGGTGTTGAAATAAGCAAGAATAGCTTGACTCTTGACATGGATCGATCCATATATCAGTTGGATAGATCCATGTGACTTGAAAATGAAGTTGAGTATTCTGTCGGATATAGATCGATGACGTCGATCGATCGATGTACCCTGAGTGCAAAGTTGAAACTTTCTGTCCAACATAGATCGATCAATGTGACTTCGATCGATCCATAGATCGATCGAAGTGGTTCGGATGAAGAGCTGGAGCTTACTGTGAGACATTAATCGATGACATCGATCGGTCGATGTGCCAACAGAAGTGTCTTTTCATGCAGAATCACAACTTATGCGCCAAAGGACATCCCCAACCACCTTGCAATGTCTAAAAACTATCTGAATAGAGCTGAGAGCTTATAAATAGGCTATTACAACCCATTGTTCAAGACATTATTGATCAAGAGTTGATCTTAGACTCTATATTCTTCTCTCTACTACATACACTCTTGTTTTTGAAAGTTTATTAAATCTATATCCTATTTGCTGAGGATAAGAGATTGTTTTGGCTGTTGTATCCAAGGAAGAAGTTTGTCTATAACCATGCAGCATCTATTGGGGGCAAATATTCTTTACGGAAAGTGATATTCACGCCTCAAGCCAATTCTCTTTCTTGTTCGTTCTTTCTTGTTCGATGATCTTGTCTTCTTATTTCATAACAAAAAATATTTATAAAAAACTTTTTCTATTGTGACCCCCATATAGCACTACTCTAATTGCCAGATTCTCCTCTTTCCCCCTTAAAGCAATGCATTTCTCTCCCTTTATTTCAAACAGTCAAAAGAAGACTGTAATATTAGTGGAACACCCAGTCTTTCAGTTTCATCGATGTATTGCTTTTAGCATATGGTGGTGTTGGTACTTGTTACTTGGCCTCCATTATTTGTTGGTTTGTACCGAAATGGGTCATTGTAAGTTGAAAGAAAATCGATTCTGCGCATGATTCGACTACAGTTCTATTGGCTTTTAACTCATGTTGTGTCTCTAGGACATATATAGTCCAACTGGTTCCAGAGAGAAGTTCACGAAAGGAAGGTCAGGGTTCAATTCTTGCTAATGGCAAGAGAGCCTCTTCCCACCAAGTGCATAGTGTGGGAGCTCCTTGGCACTGTAGGGCCTGCAGTGCTAGGGGGCTCCTTATGTAGACTACTGTGTAAATGACCAAGCTCATGCTAGCGGGCTGTTGTACCTGATTTACATTCCTACACTACCTTTGAAACTGTGTGTGACAGAGACCCTTACTGCTTGAGTTTAACATTTTTTTAACTCATGATGTTTCAGGAAAAAAAGGGTTAATGGATGTGTCAGGCTAACACTTTAACCATATAGGTGTCCTTGTTACGCAGGGATATAGACTTTTGAGAGAGATGGGTTTGCCGTTCAAGTGTTTTGGGGGTAACGGAGTCTTCAACCTTTTACATCTATTATCATTCAACCGATATAGTCAAGGAAAAAAAAATTCTTTGACTTTAATATGACTGGATAAAGTAAAATGACTGATTAAATTGGGTGCGCTTCTTATATTATGAAATAACAATTGATCGACACAGTTTAACACAATTTTCATTATGGATCATCGGAAACAAATCTGTGTGTTTCTAACACATATCTGACTCTTTCATACCTTACTATAGACAGATGTCTTTAAGACAATAAAGTAATATTGTTTTTGTTGATCATTCAACCGAATTGAATGGATGTAGTGGATGTAGATCACTTGTTACAACCACTATGTAAATCAAGATATATATTGTTTTCAATTATCAAAGAATTGGGACAAAAGTTTGGTCAAACGGTTTAAGTTTCTTGTTTCATCCAAACATTTTATTAGACAAAGGAAAAAAAAAACTTTTGAGTAAAACTAATAAGATTCGAATCATCAGCCTTCAAGAGTTTTTCTGCTAGCATTTTGAGTGCAACCACTATGTCTTCGGAATTGAATATCTATTTGTACATGTGCTGTATGACTTCTTTTGCGTATCTCGTGATACGTCTATCTATTATTTTCTAAATCTTAAAAATAATGTTATAGTTGTAATTAGATTTTAAAAATAACTATACGAAAATCAACTATGAAACATTAATAGAAAGAAAGAATACCATTGATTAAATGCTATTTACATAAAATATATTAAAGTCAATAAGGGGATTTATGTAGTGCTTTCCGAGGTTTTGAAGTCTTTTAAACTATCTAAAAATGTCGATTTTGATAATATTTTTAAGCTAAAAAGAGTATTATTGATTGAACGTTATTTGCTATTAGAGTTTAACTAGATTTCACATGGATGCTTCTTGAGGTCTTGAAGTCTAAAAATTATTTATATCGATAAAGAAAAAGGTTTAAGATAAAATATTAGCAACCAGGATTTCCTCTTTTAGTAATGGGTGTACAAATTATTTAAAAACCAGTCTAATTCATCGAACCAAACTTATTTAAACCAAAAAAACCCAACTACAAAACTGTAATTGACTTAAAAATATTTAAAAACAATAAACAGTTAGGTTCCGGTTTAAAATTTTAAACCTATAAAAATCATACCAGACTGTTTCTATGATACATATTTAATTTAGATTATAATTTATATAAATACATTATAATTTTATCGTATTTGATCCCTAAAGTCGGTAATTCAGTGAACAAAAATCGGTAATTGGGTGAAAAAATAATTCCCTCTTCTCCGACTAGGCGACTCCGACACTCCATTCCGTTTCTCTCTACGGCGTCATCCGTTTCCGGCCTTGTCATTATTCTCTTTCCATCGATTTCACCTTCCTCCGGGTAAGTTCTTTCCTTGTTCATTGTTCATATGATTTTTTCGGTCCGTTTTCTCCCATCTCTTGTTAGGTCCCTTAGAACACACTAGAAGGGGGTTGAATATTGTGTTCACCTGGCTATTTTTCGTTTTTTGAGTGCAACCAATACTTGGATGTGTTCTTTAGAAAAATAAAACTTGAAAGACAATAAAGAACACGAGTATGTATAGAGGTTCAAGTCAAGAGACTCTACTCCTCTACCTTCTTGATGTTTCACAAGAAGGATTTTGAAATGGGGATTGTTATTTCTTTTGGGGGAAACAACAACCAAAAAACGAAATCAAGAGAATACAAACTAGACACCTTGCCTAGACCACAACCAAGAGTTCTAACACTTTGAAGTTTAGCCTCCAAAGATCTTCTTTGCCCTGAAAGAAATCTTGTAGGGAGAATAGTGCACCACACACTATCAACTAACCCTTCAAAGTTTAGAAAACTTAAACAAAGAGCACCCTTACTC
>AP025051.1:37635491-37646083 GCA_036186865.1 Eustoma russellianum
GAGTATGTATAGAGGTTCAAGTCAAGAGACTCTACTCCTCTACCTTCTTGATGTTTCACAAGAAGGATTTTGAAATGGGGATTGTTATTTCTTTTGGGGGAAACAACAACCAAAAAACGAAATCAAGAGAATACAAACTAGACACCTTGCCTAGACCACAACCAAGAGTTCTAACACTTTGAAGTTTAGCCTCCAAAGATCTTCTTTGCCCTGAAAGAAATCTTGTAGGGAGAATAGTGCACCACACACTATCAACTAACCCTTCAAAGTTTAGAAAACTTAAACAAAGAGCACCCTTACTCTTGACCAACAATCTACCAAATCTCTCACAGAAAATCTCACCAAGAAGAAGACTCTTCTTCTTACAATAAACACTCTCAACAATAAAGTAAAGATATACGAAGATTACAAATACTTTGAGAGCTTGAGCTTGAGAGAACTTGAGAGCTTGAAGAGTAGGAAGTTGGAGAAGAGAATGAACAAAACCCTTCTTTTATCAACCTTCAAAAATCTTCCCGTTTGAAAACTTCTGCCCAGCCAATAATGGGATTTGGCAGCTTGTGAAGGTACAGCAGCATTCTTGGAAAACAATTCTTGGCATGTAGCAACCATTTCAAAGAAGATTCAAAACCTTGGCCAAGAATGGAAACCTGGAAACTCTGGGTGAGAGGGAAGACCTGCTGAAACAACACTAAAAGAAGAGGGTACAAAGAGTCAACTGGTTAACAAATGAAGCAAAAAGACATTTGTCCCGTTGGTAACATGAAGCGCCTGAACAGTCAAAAGAACAAGCGTTCCATGTCACATGGAGCGCTTAATGTGAAACAGAACAGGCGTTCGAAGTCACATTAAGCGCCTTATGTTGGCAACAGAAGGCGTTCGAAGTGACATGAAGCGCCTCATGTAGCACTTCATGCTAGTTCGAACTGAAACTGACATTTTCTCAGAACCATGCCTTAGGAAAGCGTGTAAATTCAGAGAAAAGTACTTTTGACTTGGTGAGACACTTGAAGCGCTTAAAGTAGCGTTCGAAGTGTTCGGACATTTCATCAGGACACATGAAGCGCTTGATGTAAGCGTTCGAAGTGTCCTGACTTTCAACACTTCACATGAAGCGCCTGATCAAGGCGTTCGAAGTGTTCTGGACATCACCAAGACACATGAAGCGCCTGAAGTGAGCGTTCGAAGTGCACTGACTTCAAACCATCAACTTGAAGCGCTTAATTAATATTTTCAAGTGCCAACCTTGTGCAAATCATCAAAACAAAATCATATTCTAACATTCTCCCTCTTTTTGATGATTTCACAACATGCGTTATTTTAATTTACTCCCCCTTAACATATGCTCCCCCTCACACAGTGCATAATACTTCAAGAAAAGTACCAAATGACTCAGGATAAATTTTCACAAGAGAACCATTATTATTAAAAACTAACCATAGAGGAGAGGGATTTCAAACAACATCAAAGGAAGGAAAAGTTTTTAGTCATCGCACGACAAACATATTCCAAACAGCAGAAATAAAATAAAAGCAGAAATCAACTACACTCCACCACCCGAGCCAGCACCACTTCCGCCAGGATGCTGCAGATCACCAAAACTGAACCGGCTTGACGCATACTCAGCAAAACCACCCATTGTTGACCACTTCCACCAGCTTGTTCGACTCCACCAACACCCATTCCTGAACCTCCAGCAGTAGCAGCAGCAGTGTCTCCCCCTAAATCATCAAAATCAGGGGGAAAGGATGCCCACGGCATTTCTCGCAGAACGGCTGCTTTAAGGACTCCAAAACGATATTCATGGCGCGCATCCCTGAGCTGAAGATGCTGAACAGACTTTTCCAGAGACTGGATGCGTGCAATCAGCTCAGCATTGGTACTGCTCCCATCGCCGTCTTGAGGACCTTCGTCAACTTCATCACAAGGTCGGGATGAAGAGTACTTTTTCGACGCTGAGAATCAATGGCCTGAGCGATATTGGAGTTATCGTAGTAGTCAGTGTGGGCCACATTTGTGAGAGAGTCGGCAGAAATTTCAATACCTTTAGACTTGATCAGCATGGTCACGATATTGGCGAAAGGCAAGGCTTTAGAACCTTTCCGTAGCGCGGCCATCATAACCTCAACAAGAATCCAACCAAAATTTAACTGTGTCTCTTGCAGAATTCGGTAGGTAACATAGAAATCCATATTGCTCGGATTTCTAGTTGCTTTCCCGTTCACACAATAGGTAACGACAGCAAGTAAAATTCGATTGACTAAAGGCATGTTTTGAGTCTTTTTGGTAGGAAAGTATTGAAGGTGGAATTTGACATCTTGCTCACTGATGCCATAGCGGTCACTCCAATCAAACACAGAAAACTCACTTAGTCCATCATTTCTAACTCCTAAAAGGGTACAGATTCTTGAATAGAAAAACTAAGAGGGGTACCATTGATGACAGTGTTTAAGGAGAAAGGGGAGTTTTCAGAGGCGGGTGTAATCCACATGTTCGCATAAAATTTGCGGGTAAGAGTTTTAGAGTAGGATAGCATGTCTGACCTAAGCCATAAATGAACCCATCCTTGTTTTTCAAGAAGAGCAATAACCTGGTTTGCATTGTGAGCAGCGGTAAAATCATCGATCTGAACCAGTTTCAACGGAGCAATTGGTCTATTTTTGCTCTTCCATTCTTCATAGAGCAGATGAGAGTAGAGAGAGAGATGAACTCCCATGGCCGTGTGGTGAGGGGATTTGGTAACATCAGAATCAAGCTTGCGTTTCATCCATGGAAAATTTTCTTTAGTGAGAGATTTACGAATTTCTTTGAGTTCAGAGGGTTCTCTGATTCCGGCAGGTCTCTTCCTCCGATGACCAGTGGGGACATTTTGAGATGAACCAGCGGAAGCCATTGTAGAGTGCAAGAAGGTTGAAAGGATATGCAGAAAGATGATTAGGGATGAGGAAGATTGATGAGGAAGAGGGAATTTAAGGGAGATGGAGGGAAGTTGAAAAGATTTGGGAAGTTTAAGGGGTTCAGGACGTGGGAAAATGGGAGAGAGAGAAGAGGGAGGGAAACGGTAGAGAATTGATGGAAAATGATGATCCTAGAATGGCGCGAAGCTGAAGAGACATCGCAGTTGAAAAGATGGATGAAGCGCCTTAAGTAACTTCGAACGACTTCATACAAACGTATGAAGCGCTTGAAGTCATATTGAACGAGCGTGGAAAACAGATAAGCGCTTAAGTCACATCGAACGAGTGACCATGTTGGAAAGCGCTTGATGTCACTGAACGAGTGACATCTTAACATCAGGCGCTTGATGTAACATCAAACGCCTTAACAATTTGAGATGAAGCGCTTAATGTCCACTGATCTTGAAAATTTTTGAAATTTTCATGCTCAAGACTCAAGATGGTTTTATCAACCCATATTGAGCAACCCCAACCTACTTCTTATGGATAAAAAGACATCGCTAGGCAAGGGTTTCGTGAAAATGTCCGCAAGTTGGTCATGTGTAGGAACAAATTCTACACTTACCAAGTTCTTTTGTACACAATCACGGATGAAATGATACCTCACTTCAATGTGCTTGGTCCGACTATGTTGGACGGGATTTTGTGCAATATTTATGGCGGACGTGTTATCACACAAAATTGGCACCTTTGAGAAGTGAATGTTATAATCATATAACGTGTTAGTCATCCATAACAATTGTGCACCACATGAGGCGGCCGAAACATATTCGGATTCCGCCGTAGAAAGAGCAACACTATTTTGTTTCTTGGAAAACCGAGACACAAGATAATCTCCAAGAAATTGACAAGTTCCGGATGTGCTCTTTCTATCAACAAGACTTCTAGCATAGTCGGAGTCACTATAACCTCTAAGATCAAAACATGCATTCTCAGGATAAAATAAACCAAACCTCAAAGTTCCTCTAAGGTAACGAAATATACATTTTACCGCAATGAGATGTATTTCTCTAGGATCACTTTGAAATCTAGCACATAAACAGATGGCATGCAAAATATCCGGTCTACTAGCGGTCAAATAAAGTAGACTACCTATTATGCCACGATACAAGGTTACCTCAATTTGCTTTCCTTCTTCGTCTTTATCAAGTTTCAAACTTGTGCTCATAGGAGTGTTCACATTTCTACCTTCACCAAAGTTGTACTTTTTGAGCAAGTCTTTAGTATACTTAGTTTAAGAAATGTATACTCCATCTTGAGTTTTCTTGATTTGGAGTCCGAGGAAATAAGTGAGTTCTTCCATCATACTCATTTCAAATTCACCTTGCATCAAACTAGCAAATTGTTCACAAAGAAGATTGTTAATAGCACCAAAAATAATATCATCAACATATACTTGAACAAGCAAATGATGTTTACCTTGTTCTTTGATAAACAAGGTTGTGTCCACTGTACCTCTTGAAAAACCATTATTAAGAAGAAAAGTACTTAACCTCTCGTACCAAGCTCTTGGAGCTTGTTTGAGGCCGTAAAGAGCCTTTTTAAGTTTGAAGACATGATGTGGTGAATCATGACATTCAAACCCGGGAGGTTGTGCAACATACACTTCCTCTTGAATAACACCATTCAAGAACGCGGATTTAACATCCATTTGGTAAAGTGTAAAATCTCTATAACAAGCATATGCTAATAACATTCTAATAGCTTCAAGCCGTGCTACGGGTGCAAATGTCTCATCAAAATCAATACCTTCTTCTTGACGGTATCCTTGAGCAACTAACCTAGCCTTGTTTCTAGTGACATTACCTTGATCATCCATCTTGTTACGAAAACCCATTTCGTACCAATAATAGGATGATCGTGGTTTGGGAACTAACTCCCAAACATCACTTCTTTCAAATTGGTTTAATTCTTCTTGCATAGCCAAGATCCAATTTTCATCAAGAAGTGCGTCTTTAAATTTTTAGGCTCTATAAGAGAGACAAATGCATTCTCTCTATATTGCCTTCGTGTGGTGATACCTCTATTTAAATCACCTATGACTAACTCTTGAGGGTGAGAACTTTTGTGCTTAAATGATCTAGGAAGATTGAGACATCACCTCCAACTTCCTCTTGATCATGTTCCGGAAGAGATGAACCTTCATTATCATCATGAACCTCATGTTCCGGAATTGTGATGCATTTTCTACATTTTGTGAATCAACATGAGTAGAGGAGACACTTCTACGGCTCACTAAGTTCATTTACACAAGGTGGAGGAGTGCCTTCGAGAGGTTCAACTCTCAAGTCAACGAAGATGTTTCCATTTGGAGGATCATCAACGATTTCTCGTTGAGGAACAACCATAGGAACATCCTCAAAATTTCTTCTTGAGGAGTCACATCTTCATCCTCTACACAATCCTCATTAAGTTTAGGTTCATCACTAAGTGACTCATTAAACTTAACATGGATTGATTCTTCCACCTTTTGACTCCTTTTGTTGAAAACACGAAATGCTTTACTATTTGAGGCATAACCTAAAAAGATACCTTCATCCGCTTTGAGGTCAAGTTTGTCCAAAGTATCTTTGGTATTAAGTATAAAACACTTGCAACCAAAGACTTTGAAATACCCAATGTTGGGAACTTTTCCATTCCAAAGCTCATAGGTGTCACATTTAGGTATGGTCTCAAATAGACACGATTGATCACATGGCAAGCGGCATTAACCGCTTCGGCCCAAAAATACTTGGGCAAACCGAACTCGTTTAACATTGCTCTACACATTTCTTGTAGAGTTCTATTTTTCCGTTCGGCCACACCATTTTGTTGAGGAGTTCTAGGTGCCGAAAGGTCATGAGAGTATCCTTTGGATACACAAAACCTTTCGAAATCACCATCGAACTCACCACCACGATCACTACGGATGGTTTTGATGGTGTCACCCACATGATTTTCCAATCGTTTACTTAGACTTATAAACTCACTACATGCATCACTTTTCTTAGCAAGAAACATCACCCACGTATAACGAGTATAGTCATCTACAACCACGAAGGTGTAATGTTTGCCACCCAAGCTTCTTGTTCCAACATCCCCATACAAATCCATATGAAGCAATTGTAGGGGCTTGGAGGTGGAAATATTTGTCTTGGGTTTGAAACTTGTTTTCACAAGTTTCGCCTTTTGACAAGTGTCACATAAGTCATTGTTTTCAAAACTCATTTTTGGAAGGCCTCGGACTTTATCATTTTCGCAAATAAATTTAAATGTTTTGAAACATACATGTCCGAGACGTCTATGCCATAGTTGCGTCAAATCATTCTTAGCAACTAGACACGATACATTTTGAGAAACCAAATCATTGATGCTAACTTTGTAAATATTTTTGAAACGCAAAGCCTCAAATAAAATCTTTCTTCCTTTTTCACAACACACTTTGTTTTCAAAAACGTTACCTCATATTAGCATCACAAAGTTGACTGACACTTATCAAGTTAAACTTAAGACCTACAACATATAAGACATCACTAAGAGAGAAGGAATCGTTACCCACAATACCATGTCCTTTGATTTGGCCTTTGCTACCGCCAAAGTGGACAACTCCTCCGTCTTGCATAGTGAGTCTATGGAAGAGACGTTTGTCTCCCGTCATATGGTTGGAACACCCACTGTCCACGACCCATTTGACCTTCTTGTCTTCGCTTTCTCCATTGAGTGCTAGGGCCTACAAAAGAACCATATGAAGTTGGTACCCTTTTTTTTTGGGTCCTTGAAGGTTAGTTACCTTCATCTCGCCTTTCGGCACCCACACAAGATTCTTATTATTCTTAGCTCTACATACTTTCTACATGACCTTTCCTATTGCAATAAAAACATGTAGGAGTATGCTTGTGTGTTGGTGCATGCTTGTGCGAATGTTTGTGCATTGGCACATGTCGTGTTTCCTTCTTAGGAACCACCTTCTTTGGAATAGTAGAAGGTTTTTGTTTCACAACATGGACCAAAGGTTGTGATACCTTTGGTGCATTAGCCTTTTGTTTAGGCATGTGCCTTTGCTTCTTCAAGGAGGTTTTAGACTCCTTGATCACTTGTGCTTGTTCCTTTTTATTTCCCTTCTTAGATGCATACATGACACTAGGTTTGACTTTCATGCTTGGCCTAGATGCATCTTTATCTCTATCTCTTTAGCACCTACCCTTGAATCATTTTTCTTATCCTCAAGGGCTTGAGCACATGATTTCATCAAATCATGTTTCTCTTCAAGTGCAATCACATGCATGTTAAAAATATGTCATGCTCAAGTTGCAATGCAATGTGATTTCTAACGTGTCATTGTACTCATTTATGCATGCTCTAAACTCTTTCTTGACACGTTGATATTTTAAATCAAGGAGATCATTTTCTTGTATTAAATCATCTCGTTCATCAATAATTTATAATGAGATGAAAATTGCATACCTCCTTGTCATCGTCGATGGCCATTAGTGCAAAGAATTCCTTGTCGAGATCATCTTCCACCACCCCGTGAGTGCAAGATCATCTCGATCGCCATTGTCGCTTTCGGATCCGGAAAGAAAGCTCTCCCAATGGGCTACCTCCGCTTGCAAAGCCTTCTTCCTTTGGTAGATGGCCTTCTTGTCTTTGAGTTGGGCTCTTCACCGCAATCCCGTCATCCTTCATGAAGTGACCAAGCTTCCCACATTTGTAACATTTGTTCTCTTGGTCCTTCACCTTGTCTTTGGGATATCTTTCCTTGACGAATCTCCTTGCTTCGTCACCATTCTTTCTCGCAATACGTCGGAATCTTTTGACAAGAAGTCCGACTTCATCATCCGAGTCCTCCGACTCTACTACCAACGCCTTTGAAGATTGGCGAATAGGATCATTCTTCTCTTGTGCATCCAAATGAATCTCATAAGTGATGAGATTCCCGTATAACTCGTCCAAGGTGATTGTTTCAAGATCCTTGGACTCCTCAATGGCCGTCACTTTCGCGTTCCATTCTCTTCCTAAACTGTTTAGGAAGCATGGTTTAGATCCTCTTGTTCTATCTTCTTGCCAACCGCTTTGAGAAGGTTGACAAGCTTGGTGAATCTTTGGATGGACTCTTCAATCTTTTCACCTTTGGGGACAGTGAAGTTGTAAAATTGTTTTATCAACTGTCTCCTTTTGGCCTTTCTTACTTGAGATGTTCCTTCGTGGATCATCTCAATCTTTGTCCAAGCCTCATGTGCGGATTGGACACCTTGAATCTGAGCTCTCTCATTTGTGGAAAGAGAGCTATTTAAGATAGCAAGAGCCTTGCTATTTATGGCCAACTGGAACTCCTCCTCAGGAGTAGGATCATCAATATCAATGGGAAACATAGATCCTCTAGAGACCTCAACCCATATTCTGTGAGAACAAGAACGCAAGTAGGTTTCCATGTTTGACTTCCACAGTGGGTAGTTTAAAGGGTCAAACATGGGGACTTTAACATGAACATTTGAGATAGAAGGGAATAGGGTTTCCTGCCTCCTTCTTCTGGAAGTCTCAGCACTAGGAGAACCCAAATCATCAAAAACAAAGGGATCCATACTAGAAATGATCAAATCTTGTATTTGAACTCAAATAAGCAAGATGAGGCTATGATACCAATTGTTAGGTCCCTTAGAACACACTAGAAGGGGGGGTTGAATAGTGTGTTCATCAAGTATGGATATTTTGTGGCTATTTTTCGTTTTTGAGTGCAACCAATACTTGGATGTGTTCTTTAGAAAAATAAAACTTGAAAGACAATAAAGAACATGAGTATGTATAGAGGTTCAAGTCAAGAGACTCTACTCCTCTACCTTCTTGATGTTTCACAAGAAGGATTTTGAAATGGGGATTGTTATTTCTTTTGGGGGAAACAACAACCAAAAAACGAAATCAAGAGAATACAAACTAGACACCTTGCCTAGACCACAACCAAGAGTTCTAACACTTTGAAGTTTAGCCTCCAAAGATCTTCTTTGCCCTGAAAGAAATCTTGTAGGGAGAATAGTGCACCACACACTATCAACTAACCCTTCAAAGTTTAGAAAACTTAAACAAAGAGCACCCTTACTCCTTGACCAACAATCTACCAAATCTCTCACAGAAAATCTCACCAAGAAGAAGACTCTTCTTCTTACAATAAACACTCTCAACAATAAAGTAAAGATATACGAAGATTACAAATACTTTGAGAGCTTGAGCTTGAGAGAACTTGAGAGCTTGAAGAGTAGAAAGTTGGAGAAGAGAATGAACAAAACCCTTCTTTTATCAACCTTCAAAAATCTTCCCGTTTGAAAACTTCTGCCCAGCCAATAATGGGATTTGGCAGCTTGTGAAGGTACAGCAGCATTCTTGGAAAACAATTCTTGGCATGTAGCAACCATTTCAAAGAAGATTCAAAACCTTGGCCAAGAATGGAAACCTGGAAACTCTGGGTGAGAGGGAAGACTGCTGAAACAACAAAAAGAAGAGGGTACAAAGAGTCAACTGGTTAACAAATGAAGCAAAAAGACATTTGTCCCGTTGGTAACATGAAGCGCCTGAACAGTCAAAAGAACAAGCGTTCCATGT
Source organism: Eustoma russellianum (assembly GCA_036186865.1). Classification (NCBI taxonomy): domain Eukaryota; kingdom Viridiplantae; phylum Streptophyta; class Magnoliopsida; order Gentianales; family Gentianaceae; genus Eustoma; species Eustoma russellianum. The sequence goes on from AP025051.1 coordinate 37,645,022, forward strand.
CACATGGAGCGCTTAATGTGAAACAGAACAGGCGTTCGAAGTCACATTAAGCGCCTTATGTTGGCAACAGAAGGCGTTCGAAGTGACATGAAGCGCCTCATGTAGCACTTCATGCTAGTTCGAACTGAAACTGACATTTTCTCAGAACCATGCCTTAGGAAAGCGTGTAAATTCAGAGAAAAGTACTTTTGACTTGGTGAGACACTTGAAGCGCTTAAAGTAGCGTTCGAAGTGTTCGGACATTTCATCAGGACACATGAAGCGCTTGATGTAAGCGTTCGAAGTGTCCTGACTTTCAACACTTCACATGAAGCGCCTGATCAAGGCGTTCGAAGTGTTCTGGACATCACCAAGACACATGAAGCGCCTGAAGTGAGCGTTCGAAGTGCACTGACTTCAAACCATCAACTTGAAGCGCTTAATTAATATTTTCAAGTGCCAACCTTGTGCAAATCATCAAAACCAAATCATATTCTAACATCTCTTCCTCTTTCTTTTTTGACAATGAGCTAAATCAGAATTTGTCGTCTCCGACTTCTGTAGGCAGAGACCTGGTACGCGGTGTGCTGAGCCCCACGGACTCCAGCCAACCATTCCCGACTTCAGAAGCTCGACATATTTTGTTTTCGGTTTCTTTTTTGATGGATGAACTGTGACGACGTTGGAATGTTGAGACCTTGAGATTTCTTGCAATCGTGTCAGCTGTTTTTGGTACTGCTTCTCAATTCGGTTTGTTTAGGGTTTTGGAAAGTCTGTAAGCTTGGTGAATTCTTTGATTTTGCTTCTTAGTTAAACTCTATTGATTGTTCAGTTTATTCTGTTTCTTTTTTATGTTTTTTTGAACGTTTTTGATGAGCCAAGAAGTTCCCCCCGTTAGTCAATAACGGCTCCGTTAGTCAATAACGGTTAACACTTGATAAGGTGTAAGAAATGGCGAAGTATGGTGGGTCGGCCCGGAGGATGACCACGCAATCCATCTCGGCCATAGGGCCCCATCGACATCACGCCCACTTGACTGTATGGTTGTCTCGGCCATATGCTCTCGGTACCCTCAAGGGGTTA
>AP025051.1:37646093-37686998 GCA_036186865.1 Eustoma russellianum
ACTGACTTCAAACCATCAACTTGAAGCGCTTAATTAATATTTTCAAGTGCCAACCTTGTGCAAATCATCAAAACCAAATCATATTCTAACATCTCTTCCTCTTTCTTTTTTGACAATGAGCTAAATCAGAATTTGTCGTCTCCGACTTCTGTAGGCAGAGACCTGGTACGCGGTGTGCTGAGCCCCACGGACTCCAGCCAACCATTCCCGACTTCAGAAGCTCGACATATTTTGTTTTCGGTTTCTTTTTTGATGGATGAACTGTGACGACGTTGGAATGTTGAGACCTTGAGATTTCTTGCAATCGTGTCAGCTGTTTTTGGTACTGCTTCTCAATTCGGTTTGTTTAGGGTTTTGGAAAGTCTGTAAGCTTGGTGAATTCTTTGATTTTGCTTCTTAGTTAAACTCTATTGATTGTTCAGTTTATTCTGTTTCTTTTTTTATGTTTTTTTGAACGTTTTTGATGAGCCAAGAAGTTCCCCCCGTTAGTCAATAACGGCTCCGTTAGTCAATAACGGTTAACACTTGATAAGGTGTAAGAAATGGCGAAGTATGGTGGGTCGGCCCGGAGGATGACCACGCAATCCATCTCGGCCATAGGGCCCCATCGACATCACGCCCACTTGACTGTATGGTTGTCTCGGCCATATGCTCTCGGTACCCTCAAGGGGTTAAGGAGTTTACCTCGGTTAAAAGGCCTAAATCATCTTTGGTTCCAAGGTCTCATCTCGGCCCGCAGTCCTATCTCGGCCAAAGAGTTGAACTCGGCCAAAGATCTGGTCTATTCATTGGTCTCATACCACCCTTACTGGCATCAGTCACAAGCATCACGAAAGGCCTCTCATTGCTCCTTGGAGTCGGCCACTTTCATCTCGGCATGTTGGTCCCACACCATCAGCCATCTCGGGCACTCTAAAGCGCTTCCAGAAGACTTCATCTCGGTTCTAGGAGTTTACCCCAGGTAATTCTACCGGGCAAAACTCCCAGCCAGATGTCCCAAACCAGCTTATTCAGCTCAGCACCGAGTCACGTGGCGAGCATGCAAGAGCAAGTGTCATCTGACTGACCTCCTTGCCTGTCAATATCAAAGCTCTGCCCATGCATTGGCCCAACCGTCACATAAAAAAGGCCGAACAGCAGGAGAGAGAGGACAAGTAAGTCAAATCCACAGAAATTACATCTTCCCCACAGTGAAAATACAGGTTTTACGAGAACAACTCAGTTCCTTTAAACCTTCATTCATATAAACCTCTTACATAAATGGCCCAGACTGACTTGAGCGTCGGAGGGTATTACCCGGGGCCATAAATCCCGGGTCCTCTGACCCTTTTCTTTGTGCAGGTCAGCAACTCACTTGCTACAGACAATTGACGGAGTTCTAACGGCACCACATCAAACGATTACTTGGTGATCAATTCAGACATCATCATATTGGCGCTAGAGGAGGGCCTGAACCTCCGTCACTTAATTTTATCAACTGTATATCTTACTTAAACAAGTCAGCCCAAATGGGTAAAGACGCCCGTGAGGGGTTAGGAGAGTCCTCTAATCATCAACGACGAAAAGAGGCCGCTCAGTTCATCCTGGACAGGATTCCAGGAGGACCGAGCCAGAAAGGAAGAAGGTCCCGGGTATAACCGCGGATGAGAGAAATAAGGCCATGAATTATGTGGCCGAAAACTTGGATGTATTCGAAGCTGTGGTGGAACGGCTTAAAGGGAAGAGACCCGAGAGGGGAATATGGGGGAAGATTCTACGCCTTTTCATTCGAAGGAGAAGACCCAGTTGCACTCTTCTCACCGTCCTCAGGGGTTTATGGCTGACGCTAGGCGCAGTGATGACAGAGCCACTACGCTAGAGTCGGTGCCAATGCCTAGGCAGCGCCTGGGTATAAAGCCTAAATCATTTAAAAGTGTACGACAGGAAGCGGATCCTCGCAGGCCGAGGAGCCGACATGAAGAACTTAACCCGGAGTATTTGAGGGTAGTCCAGGAAAGTCCATTTTCCTGGATATCGCAGAGTATTCAGCACCGGATAGCTTTAAGATGCCAAAGATGGACACATATGATGGCACATCTGATCCAACAGATCATCTCTTTCAGTTCCAAACGGCAATGAACCTAAAAAATGCACCGGACCCACTCTGTTGTAAGACTTTCCCCATGTACTTGCGGGGGAAGGCAAGAAGGTGGTTTCAAGAGCTTCCACCCCAGTCGGTGGATTCCTTCAGACAGCTGGCACAAAAGTTTAAGTCTCAATTTGTGTCGAGTGCGCCATTTATAAAGAATTCTTCGCACCTTATGACCTTGAAGCAAGGTGCGGAGGAGTCAATACTGAAGTATATGCGGCGTTTTTCTGATGAATCACTGCAGGTCAGTGATCGAAATGAAGGAGTGAAAGCCGCAGCATTTATTAACGGTCTCAGAGCAGGCCGCCTCTTTTCACAGCTTGCCGAGGAGGGGCCTACTACTTTGAGAGAGTGCCTGGAAAAGACGCATCAGTTTGCCCGAGGAGAGGAGGCAAATCGATTGAAAAAGGAAGCCGAGCAGAGTACTCGCGGGAGGTTCGGCCCAGCTCCCGAGCAATTCGACTTGAAGACCAACGCGAACGGCGCAGTGCGTTTGATCGCCTTGGTGCTCGAGGCAAGCGAGGTCAAGAAGGACTACCCCTTCTGGCTTCAAAAGATAGAATTTTGGCCGTCATGGAAAGAGATGGCCTAAGAACGGACCCGAAGCCCTTGGCAGGACCCAGGGACAAGAGGGATCCAAAGTTATATTGCCGATATCACCGTGATGTCGGCCATGACACTGAAGATTGTCGGCAGTTAGCTCAAGCAATTCGGAAGTTAATTGAGTTGGGACATTTAAAACAATTCTATGATCCGCGTTCCCGGCTTCATAACCGTTTAAACTTCCGGAGGAATGAGCAGAAGGATAAGTGCCGACCTGAGGTACCCCCAGCACATCCCAGGTCGGATGATGATGGGGATCGAGAATCAGCAAGAGGCTGCAGTTCAGCCACAAATCAATTCCATAATCTACACCATCTCGGGTGGTCCGTCACAGCCAAATCCTCGGCGGTCCCAGCTCGTCAGGTACGTCTACTGGAACCTTCCCCGAAAAAACGGAGGTTGTCTCGAGAGTTGACATATGGGCCAGAGGATTTAGTCCCGCTTGATTCTAAGAACACGGGATTAGTCATTGGATTATGCATTCATATGGCGCCGGATAGAATTGTAGAGGTACGTAGGGTATATGTGGATACTGGGAGTGCCGTCAACATAATGTATTATCATGTATATAAGCAGTTGGGTCTGGCGGACTCGCAAATGACCCAGTAGCTTCTCCTCTGTATGGATTCACCGGCATGCCTGTTCGGCCAGCTGGCCTGATTACTCTCAGCGTCAGTTTTGGCAAACCCCCTGCTTACCGATGCTTGTGGATGGACTTCGTGGTGGTTAAGGAGAGGTCGGCTTACAATATTCTGTTGGGCCGACCCGCGCTGGTGGCATTGGAAGCTATAATATCACCCTTACATGTTAGCATGAAGTTTCCTACCCCAGGTGGAGTAGTAACTTTGCAGGGAGATATCCCTATTGCTCAGAATTGTTACGCAGTGGCCACCCAAGGGAGTGGGATCGTCCAGCAGGTTGTTCTGGATGATCTCATCCCCCCAACAGACGAATGTTTACAAACCGATGACGCGGTTCAGGAGTTCATCTTAGATTCAGGTCGGCCAGAGAATACAATCAAAATTGGGACTTGGATGCCATCAGAGACTTTGGCTCAGCTTCAGAATCTGCTAAGGGAATTCGCAGAAATTTTTGCTTGGACAGCAGAAGATATGCCTGGAATCCCGACTACTTTAGCAGAACATCACCTTAATGTGGATCCTCAGGTCAGGCCCATTAAGCAGAAAAAAAGAAACTTTGCACCAGAGAGGAACAAAGTGATTGCAGGGGAGGTGGAGAAACTCTTGGTGGCAAAGTTCATCGAAGAAGTCCTGTACCCAATTTGGTTGGCCAACCCGGTAGTGGTACCTAAGCCGGACAAAAGCTGGAGAATGTGCGTTGATTATACAGACTTAAACAAAGCTTGCCCAAAAGATTGCTACCCCCCTACCGAAGATTGATAGATTGGTAGATTCTACCTTGGGGTATGAGGTCTTTGATTTCTTGGATGCCTTTAAGGGATACCATCAGATCATGATGGCGAAAGAGGACCGAGAAAAGACCTCCTTTATAACTGAGGTCGGCACTTACTGCTACATCAGTATGCCTTTTGGTTTAAAGAATGCTGGGGCAACTTATCAACGTCTGGTTAACCTGTTGTTCAAGGATCAAATAGGCCGAATTATGGAGGTCTACATCGACGATATGCTGATTAAAAGCAAGATCCTTGGTCAGTATATCTCGAATTTGCGCGAAGTATTTGTCATCCTAAGAGAGTCCTGCATGAGGCTGAACCCAAAGAAGTGTACCTTTGGGGTGCGAACAGGAAAGTTTTTGGGGTATATGGTCTCCAAAGAAGGAGTGCAGGCCAACCCAGCTAAGATTGAAGCTTTGGAAAATATGCACCCACCTCGGAACATTAAAGAAGTTCAGAGGTTGACGGGGCGAATTGCGGCTCTGAGCAGATTTCTCTCCAAGTCAGCTGAGAGATCGTTGCCTTTTTTCCAAATTTTGAAGAAGAGAACAGCTTTTCTCTGGGATGAACAATGCCAAGAGGCATTTGATGGTTTAAAGGCACATCTGGCTGAGGTGCCCATGTTGACCTCTCCTGTTCCAGGAGAAACATTGTACATCTATTTGTCCACCTGCCATGAAGCGGTGAGTGCAGTTCTGCTCAGAGAGCAGGATGCAGTTCAGAAGCCTATCTACTTTGCAAGTAAAGTCTTGCATGGAGCCGAGGTGCGATACCCAAATACTGAGAAAGTCATCCTGGCATTGGTAGTGGCGGCTAGGAAGTTTCGTCCCTACCTTCAAGCTCATCCTATAGTCGTGGTGACGGATCAGCCCCTAAGGCAGATTCTATCTCGGCCAGACACATCAGGCCGAGCTGCTAAGTGGGCAATGGAACTTGCCGAGTATGACATCAGTTACAAGTCACGTACCTCAATTAAAGCTCAGGCCTTGGCTGATTTTCTGGCTGAGGGTATATCAGTTGAGGAAGATCCTCCTTCAGCACAGGGTTGGACTTTGTATGTAGACGGATCTTCCTCAAGGGAAGGAAGTGGTGCTGGTCTCTTAATAGTGAATCCTCACGAGGAAGAGACCGAATATGCCTTACGCTTTGATTTCGAGGCTACTAACAATGAGGCTGAGTATGAAGCATTGATTGCTGGATTGAGCTTAGCTCGGAAACTGGGGGCACAACAAATAACTGCGCGAAGTGATTCACAACTCATAGTTTCACAAGTCAATGGTGACTATGAGGCTAAGGAAGAGAATATGAAGCGTTATTTGGCAAAGGTTCAACATTTAAAAGGGATGTTTGAACCCTTTAACATTGAGCATATTCCCAGGTCGGCAAACAAACGTGCTGACGCATTATCCCGGTTAGCCTCATCCACCTCGGCCACAATCGGGAAGAAGATAGTTGTAGAATTGGTAAAACATCGCGCCTTTGACGGGAACGAAGTCTTACAGCAAGATTATCGTAATACATGGATGGACGAGATAGTCACCTACCTACAACATCAAACTCAACCAGAGGACAAGTCGCGAGCTCGGCGACTCCGTTTAAAGGCATCCAGGTATGCCCTCTTTAATGATCACTTATATAGGAAATCATTCTCCTAACCCTGGTTGCGTTGTGTACCTGAGGACGAAGGAGATTACATTCTCCGAGAAATGCACTTGGGCATATGCGGGAGTCATTCTGGAGCACGCTCATTGGCCCGTAAGTGCTACTTGGCAGGGTATTACTGGCCCACAATTCGCAAAGACGCAGAAGAGCTGGTCAAAAAGTGCTCGTCATGTCAGGCTCATGCTCCATCTTTTAATTTGCCGAGCCATGAAATGATCAGTATATCTAGTCCTTGGCCGTTTGTGCAATGGGGCATGGACTTGGTGGGACCTCTACCACGAGCTCCTGGCTCGGTCAGATTCCTGTTGGTAGCAATTGACTACTTCACTAAATGGATAGAAGCTGAACCCTTGGCCACCATAACTGGGGCTCAAGTCAAAAAGTTCTTATGGAAAAATATCATCTGCCGGTTTGGCTTACCTCAGGTCTTGATCTCAGACAACGGACGCCAATTTGCTGAAGATCCGGTTAAGAGTTGGTGTCTTGATCTGCATATTAAGCAACGCTTTACCTCAGTGGCACATCCACAGTCAAATGGTCAAGTTGAACTTGCAAACAGAATTATCAAGGATGGGCTTAAGAAGCGATTAGACAAAGTGGGCACAAGTTGGGTTGAAGAATTGCCCAGCGTCCTATGGGCATACCGGACAACTCCCTCAACTTCAACGAAAGAAACACCTTTTTCACTAGTGTATGGCTCAGAAGCCGTCATTCCTGCAGAGATAGGCTCCACCTCAACACGAGTTGATTGTCATTCTGCTGTGAATAACAGTCAAGAATTGCGGATAAATCTAGATGAACTAGAGCAGAAGAGGGACCGAGCTCACATTCGCATGGCACAGTATAAGAATCTGATCTCTCAGCATTACAATTCCCGAGTGCGACCGAGATCTTTCCGAGTGGGAGACTTAGTGATGCGAGACAATGAAGTCAGCCATGCTGAGTCATTTGGGACCTTTAATTCCAAATGGGAAGGCCCCTATCGCATTGTTGAAGTATTCCCAACAGGAGCTTACAAGTTACAAACTCTGGAAGGGAAAACCCTTCCACGGACCTGGCATGTTTCCCATCTCAGACTTCTGCATCAGTGATGTAAACTGCAGCTGCTTTGTATATAAACACCAGTTTTTTGTGATGCCACTTTCAAAAGTCAGTCAGAACACGACTTGAGTAAAGCAAGAAACCTTCTAAGACCTCGGCAGGTCCGAGGCAAAAGACCTCGCAGGTTCGAGGCAAATGCCCGCTATAGGGTACATTAAGACCTCGGCAGGTCCGAGGCAAAGACCTCGCAGGTTCGAGGCAAATGCCCGCTAAAGGGTACATTAAGACCTCGGCAGGTCCGAGGCAAAGACCTCGCAGGTTCGAGGCAAATGCCCGCTATAGGGTACATTAAGACCTCGGCAGGTCCGAGGCAAAAGACCTCGCAGGTTCGAGGCAAATGCCCGCTAAAGGGTACATTAAGACCTCGGCAGGTCCGAGGCAAAAGACCTCGCAGGTTCGAGGCAAATGCCCGCTAAAGGGTACATTAAGACCTCGGCAGGTCCGAGGCAAAAGACCTCGCAGGTTCGAGGCAAATGCCCGCTATAGGGTACATCAAGACCTCGGCAGGTCCGAGGCAAAAGACCTTGTAAGTTTGAGGCAAATGTTTGATAAAAGAGAATACTAGAACCTCGGCAAGTCCGAGACGAAAGACCATTAAAACGGCAGATCAAGACCTCGGCAAGACTGAGGCATAAAACTTATGTAGCTCTTAAAACAAAATTCTTGAATTGATTTAAGACCAAGACCCTTATGAATTTAAGGGCAAGAACCATTAAGACCTCGGAAGATCTGAGGCAAAAAACTTAACAAAATTTGTTAAGTTAGTTTTGGGAGATGCTGAGATAAAAACTAGAAGGTTAGGACCTCGGCAGGTCCGGGGCAAAAGCCAGAAGGGATTCATGAAATCCCCTTAAAGGGAGGAAACTTATCAAAAAGAATGAGGAAGCAGGTCCTCAAAATTCTGGAAAATCGGTCACAGCTAAATCAAACAAAATTTCGAAGCCGACTTCAAGTCAGCCTGATTTCAAAAGTTTTGAGCTCGGATCCAATGACAGGTTCATTCTGACTTGGTAATTTGGATTATGATTCAAGAGAATTAATTGGTTTGTACTGACTGACACGATAAGTTAGTTCCAAACTAAAGACTGAGGAAATAACTGAGACAAAAAGCTTAAAGATTCCATTCATGCAAACAAAGGAATACACATTGATGCCTGGCCTAGAAGAAGGAACAAAGAAGAGTCCTAAAGCCTATTCGTCTTTATCATCATCCCTCAAGTCAGCTCCGTCTACAAATCTCTGAAATAATTCATCAAATTCTTGAGCTGCTTGAGGATTAAAAAGCTCGGCTATACGAGGATCTTCTCTGTTCAAATCAGGATGAACTTGGGCGCAGGCCTCAATGGCATTCCTCTGGCCGACCTCCATGGCTGAGCCTTGGATCAAAAGCAGATTCTCTTCGAAAAAGTTGGATTTTCTGAAGTCTTGAATCGCCTTGATCTCGGCGTCAATTAGTTTCTGGCGCAGCAAATTGTTCATCTTCTGCTCAGACTCGAGTTTCTGCGCCAGATCAGCCATGTTTTTCTTCAAAAACTCAACCTCATTAACTGATTGAGTAGAGGCCAGCTCCAGATCAGCCACTTTATTCTCCAACTCATCCACCCTAGAGTTGGAGGTGGCCAATCTCATCTCGGCATCCTCAGCCTTTTGCCGAAGTTGGTTCATCCCCGCTTCCAAGTCATTGTTCTTCTGAGTCAGTTCAGCTCGTCTCTTCTCAGACTCCTCAAGTTGCCTCCGAGCCGCCACTGACTCTTCAAGAAAACGTTTGCACCGGGTCACCACCTCCATTTCTTGGCTGCGAATCTATTCAGGGGACAAGGTTAAATGGATAAACTTGTTCTCTAGAAAGAACTATTTAAGGGAAGTTACTTACCAGAGCCATGTTAGACATGAAGGCATCAATTAGGGTCGGGAATGTGACCGACCCACACAGCTCAGCATCCGCCGGAAGGACTGCTACCCTATTCAGCCTCTCAGCAACGGCTGGATCCTGAGCTGTATCCCCTTCGTTGAACCCAATCAGGATTGGGTCTTGGAGATTTCCAGGTTGAGGCAGGGTCTCCTCAGCCGGTTCAGCAATAACTTCCTCCGGGGGTTGAGAAGGCCCCGGATCACGATTACTGGAGCCTTCACCCCGTTGTCTTTTCCGGGGGCGAAGGCTGGAGCCGTCCCCGGCATCTTCGGGGACCTCAGAATTAACTGAAACCTGAGGCTGGACCACAGTCTCAGGTTCTTCATCAGCAATCACAATCGGCAGAGCTGCAAAGAAGAACAGATAAGTCAAAATATAAACCAAAGGTACAGGAAAAAATTCTGTGTAAAGGACTTTACCTGGCTCAAGCTCTGCCGGTTCGGGTTCGACGGCGACATCAGCACTAGAGGCCGGGGGCGCAGCCGATGTAGAAGCCCCTCCAGAGGCCATTGCAGCTAATCGCCTTTCCCTCCGAAGCCTCTTCCTGGCTTGGGTCTCCGACATTATCTCAGCTCGGGATCTGGGGCCAACCATTGCGCCTGCATCCGGGGTAAAAATTTAGAAACTGATAAGAAGTTTGAAAATAATGTAAATTCAAAGGACTCCAATGACCACCTCGGATGGTAGTTATCTGATCTGGAGAAGGAGGCAGAAAATTGTCACCAACAGCTGAGTGGGGCACATCAGCAGCAGCCCAGATCTCAGAATCAACCTTGCGCCAATCAAGGATGATTGGAACAGATCGAATTCTGTCTGCTTCATCGCGGTACTCCTGGCCCGGCCATTTGTTGTGAATTCGGCCATGCCTCCAGATAGTCTCGCTTGGCAGCTCAGAACGAAGAATGTAGAAGAATTTCTCCTTCCACCTTTTGTTGGAAGAAGGAATATTGATGGCAAAGGGGAAGTCAATGTCGGTCCTTCGCTTGCTGAAATAATACCAACTGTGCGAAGACCGACAGGCAAAAAGAGCCCGGAAGATAGTAGTGTTGAAAGGAAAATCGATAAGTCTAAGGAGAAGAATGTAACAAAAAATAAGTTTAAGGCCGTTTGGTTGGATCTGGGGAAGTCTAAGCCTATAAGCTCGCATAATGCGAGTTATGGGCTCAGGAACAGGAAGGTTGAAACCCGACTTAAAGTAATCTTCATAGACTGCTTCATAGTTTCTGGGTGGGTCATAAGCCGTCTGACCCGGTAAAGGAAGAAGGGGTTGGAACCGAGCCCTATCAATCTTGTAATGTTTGCAGATCCTCTCCAGGTCGGCCTCAGTCAAAGTTGATTCAGTTTCCTGAACCATGGGAGAAGGCCGACCTCTCTCAATGACCCCAGAAAAATGAGAGGGATTCCTAGCTGGGGCCGGGGGATTCACGGACGCCGGAGTGGGAACAACCCTCACAGGCTCCGGCGAAGAGCTAATCACCGTCAAAGCTCTGCTGGATTGAGCAGAGTCTCCGGTGAACTGGACTAAAGTGCGGATGGGCCGCTCATCGGCGGAAGAAGATCCGCCAGAAGAGGACGGAGAAGCAATATCTTCTCCGCTCCCAGCGGCATAAACACCGCCTTCAGAAATGTTTTGAGAATCGCGGGAAGAGGTAGACATTATGAAAAGCAAAAGAGGAACTTACAGAATTTTTGACAGGAAAAGGAACACGAAAGAGGAACGAAGGCTGACGGTGGCAAAAATTGGCCGGAAAATGCAGAATTCGCCGGAGAAGAAAGGATAAGCCGGAACAAAAGTTACAAGTGGATAAAGAGTAAAAAGTTCTGAGTGAAACCAATTTATAGAGCTGCATCTCGGTAGCCCAAGGGTCACCTGAAGTAAATAGCCCTCGATTCATGAAGCGGCGGGAATTCAAAAAGCTGCAACATTAATGCCTCGTACATCGCGCAAACAGTAAATACAAGAACTGAACCAATCCTGGACTGACACGTACACAAACTGAAAGGGTTCAGGCAACGTGCAGAAGAATTTGGTCAGAATCCCAACCGATTTCGGCTAGACATTATCATTAACACTGCGTGATCTGCGCCTTGATGGATACAGTGAATGATGTGATCAAAGTCCAGTTCTTCATTAATGAAAGAACAGCTCGGGAAAAATCTGAGCAGATTAGTCTGCCCTTTTTAGTTCATCTCGGCCAGACTAATCTGGGGGGCAATTGATGAGCCAAGAAGTTCCCCCCGTTAGTCAATAACGGCTCCGTTAGTCAATAACGGTTAACACTTGATAAGGTGTAAGAAATGGCGAAGTATGGTGGGTCGGCCCGGAGGATGACCACGCAATCCATCTCGGCCATAGGGCCCCATCGACATCACGCCCACTTGACTGTATGGTTGTCTCGGCCATATGCTCTCGGTACCCTCAAGGGGTTAAGGAGTTTACCTCGGTTAAAAGGCCTAAATCATCTTTGGTTCCAAGGTCTCATCTCGGCCCGCAGTCCTATCTCGGCCAAAGAGTTGAACTCGGCCAAAGATCTGGTCTATTCATTGGTCTCATACCACCCTTACTGGCATCAGTCACAAGCATCACGAAAGGCCTCTCATTGCTCCTTGGAGTCGGCCACTTTCATCTCGGCATGTTGGTCCCACACCATCAGCCATCTCGGGCACTCTAAAGCGCTTCCAGAAGACTTCATCTCGGTTCTAGGAGTTTACCCCAGGTAATTCTACCGGGCAAAACTCCCAGCCAGATGTCCCAAACCAGCTTATTCAGCTCAGCACCGAGTCACGTGGCGAGCATGCAAGAGCAAGTGTCATCTGACTGACCTCCTTGCCTGTCACAGTATCAAAGCTCTGCCCATGCATTGGCCCAAACCGTCACATAAAAAAGGCCGAGCAGCAGGAGAGAGAGGACAAGTAACGTCAAATCCACAGAAATTACGGATCTTCCCCACAGTGAAAATACAGGTTTTACGAGAACAACTCAGTTCCTTTAAACCTTTATTCATATATAAACCTCTCTACATAAATGGCCCAGACTGACTTGAGCGTCGGAGGGTATTACCCGGGGCCATAAATCCCGGGTCCTCTGACCCTTTTTCTTTGTGCAGGTCAGCAACTCACTTGTTACAGACAATTGACGGAGTTCTAACGGCACCACATCAAACGATTACTTGGTGATCAATTCAGACATCATCAGTTTTGGTTGTGTTCTTGGCTGAATTTTAGCTGGTTAACTTAAAATATTTTGGCTTTGTTTGTTTGCTCGTCAAAGATTCTGTTAAGCAAAAGCAATTTTTATGTATTAAGAGACTAGTTTGCGGTGATGCTTGAGAGTATATCTACACCTGGTTTTCTAGATTGGATGACATGATCAACTAAGGTATTGTGAGTCCCTTTTTATGTTCAGTTGTGACCCTTGTTAGAGCGATTGAAACAAATTCGTGTGGCCTAGCTCCATGGTTGGCGGCACTGGTTGCTTTGGTGTCTCTCTGTTTGTCTCTTTCTTGCTTTTTTTCCTGCTCATTTCTTTATTGAAGTCAGTCTATATCTGCAATATAGGTTTCCATTTCTTGATCTATTTGTGTGGCTTACTGATTCAGCTCGCTAAATACACATGGGTATGTTGGTGTATATCTGTTTGTCTCTTTCTTGCTTTTTTCCTCCTCATTTCTTTATTGAAAATGGTGTATATCTGCAATATAGGTTTCCAGTTCTTGATCTATTTGTGAGGCTTACTGATTCAGCCTGCTCGCCGACGTATTATTGCTAGGCATTGTTGGCGTTAGTTAATTAAAAATAAGAAAGATGAATTTCCGATAATTACATAAACTGAGAAAAACTAAAATTAAATCCAGACAAAATTAGATTATACAAATAATTTGTTGACCGATTCAGTTTGATTGTAGTTTGACCATCAAAATTGTTACAAACAATTGTTAGTTATTTAAAACAAGGGTGACTGGACCATGTACACAGATGGACTCATTCTAATCATTTTGCCCGGGAGCAAAAGGCCAATATCCCTTGGCCTCGAGGTTTCACCGTTCAAGTTTCATTAAGATGAAAATCGAGAGTTCAATTGCTCTTAGGGTTGGTAATTCATTGTTAGGAATCTACATGTCTACTTTAAACTGAATCAGTAACTTTCTAATCTAATTGAGTCGGATACAATGGTATAGTCATTATCTATATTACGTGTGTTTTGGTTCGAACCTGTATTTTTTTAAGAATAATTTTTTAACTCAAATACCAATAACCATTCTATCATTTTGTCGAAATAGGGTTTTGGCATGAGGTCTGACCGTCGTTCTTTAACCTTTGTTTGCTATCTTAATTTGAGGTTTAGAGCTCCTCAACTATTCTCTCTGACCGTGCGATCCGTAGCAGGAGGGAGCTTTTATTTAGTCTCACCACTCCCTATGCTGTCACGTGTCACGTTTTATGGAGCGTGGTAAGTCACCGCACGATGAGGAGATCCCAACCGCTTAATTTGTAGCTTCTCCTTGCATCGGATATTGTTGTCGTCAGAGGTGAAAAGCCTACTTATATTTTAAATACAAGTGGGGATTTGAGAGGCATTAAATTATATTACTTACTAAATGAGGAAATAACAGACAGGATAATTCGGAATAAACAAATCTATCTTCTGAAGCAAACTCTAGGCGTAGCCACGCTGCCTTTCTGTGAATTCAGGGAACAAGTTCCAAGTAGCTAAGGCCTTAATTCTAGAAAAAATAATATTTAAATCTTGAACCACCAGTTGTCGCATCTTAAAAAGGAAAAGGATGATGATGTATCCTTTTTTATATTATTTGAATTTTTGTATCCCTGTTTCCATTTCAAAAATATTTTTTTCACCTGTTGATGTAATAACATTTGTAACGTATGTTTTAACATAATATAATTGTCTCTTACAAAATAGTTCTGTAGCTTTATACGGTAGTAATTTCGTTGTGGAATAGTTTTGCAGCATAATATAATTGATTAAACTTTGTCGGTAAACCTAGCGATGAAAGGTTGTCCCTAATTGTTAGTGTTAAACGAAACGAACAATTTACGAACGGTTCGAATTCAATTTGTACTTGATTCAAGTTTGTTCGTTAATTTTATTTAAACGAGCCAACTTCAAACATCTAATTACTAAAATGAATCAAACTGTTCGGTTCACTTAAATAATAATAGTTTTTTCGATCCAAGGTCAAACTAACTTTGAAGTTCGTTACAGTAAAAGAGTAAAGCCTAATAATTTGTTTAACTAAATAAATCCGAATTCAAGAACCTAATATTCAGCTTGGATTGGTTCGTTAATGCCCTTGTCATTGAGCATTATACTATCTCTAACACTAACATGAGAACACCCGCCCCCCTCCCAACCCAGAACCAGTAAGATACCTATCGTTTATCGTCTTAACCAGCCGTACACTTTCTGCAGACTATTTCTTTATTTAATGTTACAATCTTTTTCTGTTGAATGCGTTCAATATTACAATCTTTTTTTTTTTTGCTAGATACGTGTTGCTGGGTTATTTTTTCCTTCTCTGACTGAGATAGGACCACAAAAAAAAGTTAGTTAGCAGTGCTTTTACCGAAGAGCGAATCTAATTGAAGATTTATGGAAGAGTCACGTCAACGTTTTGCACGCTTGTACCATGGGATGACAAAATCGGTCGAATTATCAGGGCCTAAATTAGGACTGTAAATGAATCAAGCCGTTCGGTTGTTTGGCTCGTTGGCTCAAGCTCGAGCTCGGCTCGGATAAAAGGTTAATGAACAGAGCTTGAACACCTTTTTTCCGTTCGAACTCGGTAAGCGGCACCGTTCGTTTAAGGTGTTCGGCTCGTTAATGTTGTTCGTGAGTTAAACGAACCAAGCTTAAACAATTAAATATGTTCGTTTAAATAAACGAATAAGCTTGGCTCGTTCGCTAAGTTAAATGAACCAAGCTTAAACAACGCAAAGCCCGGCTTGTTCGGTTCGTTTACAGCCCTAGCCTAAATGCACAAAGGAATGGATTCCCACAATCACCGTGGGCCTGACTTCTAAGCCTACAATCCAAGCGGTTAAGATCTAGGAAGGCTGTAGGTAGGTCTATAAACAAACCAAATGAAGATTGTATCATTGACTCCATTATTTCTAATGGAGTCAATGATACAATTTTCTTTCACTTTGGAACGTGATGAAATAAGTCAAAATAACTCACTAATTTCTTATATTGTAAATTCGCAGTTGATCGACACAGTTTGACACAATTTTCATTATGAGTCATCGGAAAACAAGCCATGTATGTTTCTAATACATTGGTATAGTTACGTACACCTGACCTTTTTATACCCCACCATAACGGAAGCTCTAAAGTAATGGAATAATTTTAGATTTGTTCGGATAAAAGATCACCAGATTAATGTAAATTCACTAACATGATGCAATATTTAACTGACTTGATAGTCTGTTTCTTAACGTAAACACTGTACTCGCCTTCACTTAAAAAAGCTGATCAGTGCATATGAAGTCGTAAATCAATCATATGCTTCTGCAGATAAGTGACTGAAGTCATCCCACTATCAAAAATTAGCATCCGCCTAAGTTTAATAAAAAAATGACTTTGTACTTGTATCATTTCTATCGATTTCTAGTGCTTTTATGAGATAATTTAACTATCTTTTCTTTCAATATAAATTATCAAATCCTGACTAAAACTACCAAGTCCCATACATCATAAATAACATACAACAATATTGTCTTTAAAGACTAACGACTATGACAGGATATGAAAAATCGGATGTACGCAACCATACTATGTGTTAAAAACACGCAAAGGGTTCCCAATGACCTATAATGAAAATTGCGTCAAGCTGTGTTGATCAACTTCTACTTCAAGCGCAACGAATTTAGTGAGTCATTTTGTTTTATTCCATCATATTCCAAATCTCACGCATCATAAGTGGATATTAGGTAGTTATTGCACATCAGCACCTACTAATTGTTCTATTACACAAAAGATATCACGTTAGTGTATTTTAATAGTAAAAAGCCTCTTCTTTGTATTTCCTGAATTCCCTCACTAATACACTAGCACATCATATCCCTATTATTATGTCATTTATGCAGGTACATAAAGAGTCGGGGGTCTCACTGGAAGCAGACTCTTTATCCCTTGTGATAGAGGTATTGTCTGCCTACCACTTACCCTCCCCAGACCCTAACGATGCTTTTGCTGTCGTTGGGATATACTGGGTACGGATGATGATATATCACGTTAGTTTCCACTTCTGTTCACCATTGAGGATAGAGTTAATACTTTTTTTTTACTCTTTTCTATCTTCACCTATATGGCTCTAAGATTCGGTTTCACAATCATAGTTACAAAAATTTGACTCACAATCATAGTTACAAAAAGAAATGGTCAAATACAAAGAGCCAGATTCAACCAAGTCACAAACTGCAACAGATGCCGTATCTCATAAACTATAGTAACTGAATCAAGCATATTCCAGATCAACAATGGAAGCATAGCAGTCAACTAAACATTTGAACAAAATCAAGTCCTACCTACTGACCCTTTTACATGTTCCAATTTGATCTTCTACTGCCCAAGAAACTCCACAACTAATTCTGCTTTCACAAGTTTGCAATCAATATCTATCTTTCACAAGTTTCCAATCAATTATCTTTCACAAATATGCATACCAGAATCTGAAAAGGCAATTGGGTTTTCTAAATTTGGTCCCCTTACCTCTTCAAAAACACAGACACAAGATCAAAGGACGGCACTTCCTTCAATAATAAGAGTACTGATTGCTTTGCAGGCAGTTATTCGCCCCAAACGCAAGCCCTAAAAGATAAAAGCATATATCAGTGTCAGGATACTTTCACAGTAAAATAAATAAATAGATAAGAATAATAATTATGGTAATCTTGCAAGAGGCAGAACATGTAGCTCATAGCATCATACTTACGCCAGATGAAACACCAGAAGATCAAATCAAACAGATGTATAGTTTCATGAGGATAAAAGAGAGAGGTAGGTTTGAACAAGTACTCCACTAAAGCCCAGCTTCCTCCTCCCCCACAAGAAAAATACTCAAAAAATGGCAGGAAAAAAAGAAGGCAACTTGGAGGTCCCCGAAACTATCTTCACAAAATTCTGGTTAAATGTTGATCTTGGAAACTCATTCAATGAAGCCACAAGATAAAGAACTAAAAGAACAAAACAGAAATGACAGAAACCAGCAAGAATAGATGGTTGGTCCAAAATCTGTTACCATCATATCAACAATAACTACTTAGAGAAGATGTCACCGGGAAAATGAAAAGTGAATCATCAACAACAACAACAGTCACTCAAGCCTTTTCCTAACTATGTGGGGTCAGCAAAATGAAAAGTGAATCAATTTCAACATCAATATGAAAACATAAGATTAGCTTTCACGTGTTATAAGGACAAGCGTTTGCCATGTCTCGTCATATATGCAAACAAAACTCAATATAGAACTTCATAAGTAATAATACTTCCTCAGTTTAAAATTCTTGGTGTCCGTCAAATTTGTGTACAGTTTAAAAACTAAGCCAAAATGCTCATTAATTCCTGATTTGCCAATTCAAAGTATCCACTTGGCTTTGAAAACAACGAGCTTAGTGATGACAATTTAGTAAATGGCTACTATTTCCTTGGCCCATTTATGCACGTGGATAAAAGAATTGGGACAAACAAAGTTATAAAACAAAGAAAGATGGAGAACCAGAATGGGCAGAAGGAGAAATAGCCAGTAAATTTTATTTTTCACCATAAGAAAAGCATGTAAAGTGCGCTTCGGAACCACACGTATCGTCAGAGCCCAAGTCAGTAAAAAGCTCAAAACACCCTCAAATAATAATGCTAAGGGATCTTCCTCCCTGATACGAAGTTTGTACTACGGTACCATCAGATGAGTAATTTGGCTGCCTTTCAAAGCTCAGTTGAAGTTGTTTGTCAGAGTTAATTATTACAGACTGTTAAACATAAGAACTGCTTCTGCTTCAAAGCACGAGATTTGATTTTCTGTGGGAACTGATATAAAGCAAGAAAGCATTCGCTTGAATTATGTCACCATCCAAGTTCTAGGACGAAGAGGTTGCAACTGCCACCTATTTTGCCTACTAAGCAAATTTTATGGTAATCCCATGCATGAGGGTTCAGAGTTCTTTAATTAAAAAAGCCTTCCTAATAGCGTAGCATAAAAGGGAGGTACCTGAGCACTCATAATGCACCAACCAATAAAATCCAGAAGCCAGCACATAAATGAACTCATCACAAACAAACAGTGAGTCTGTAACTACTTTGATCAGATATCAAGAGCCTCATGATGCATGAAGGCGTCACAATTTAATTGCTAATTCATTGGAAAAGAATTATGTTTTAAGAGATTAATATCTGATTAGGCAACAATAAAAGTCAGAAAAACAAATTGGTGAAGCAAGAGTTAAACAAACACAAGTCTTCATTTCATTCCCAAGTTTGTTACCAAACATAATTACGATTCATCAAATGAAATCCACTTATTCCTTTTCTTTTTACAACTTACTAACAAATGAAAGACAAAAGAAAGCCCAGTTAATTGACATAGTTAACTCAGGAATCACAATTATTGAAGAGTAAATCAACAACGTGATTAGGTAAACAAGTTTGACATTGTGGACTAAACAGATAAAGACAAAATTATACTTGAGCAAATAACATAACTAAGAAGAGGAGTTTGAAGTGCCCAGATGGAAGTAATACAATTCAGAGATTCTTAGCTTGTAGAAGATCAGAAAGCGGACAATGCTTGTTTAGTTCAAACCTGATTATTATCTTGTGCCTCAAACCAAACCAAGGAATCGTAGGCCTGTAGCAAACTCATTGGCTGACAATGCATAAAACTTCACCAATGCTTTTACAAAAAGAGATATTTACAAAGCCCCAGTCATTCTATCTCCAAGAAACAGAACACACCCTCCCCCTCCCTCCCTCCCCCCTCAATAATAGGGGAAAAAACTTCTGTGCAGTTTCATTCCCAATAAGAATATGTAACAGCCTAAAAAATAATGCCTGAGAGGTGAAGAGTAGTTTCAAAGGCATGTCAGAAACTTAAGGCAAAAAAGTTTGGTCCATGCAGGATCATCATGAAGATTTCTGAAACTTATCAGATGCAATTACCTAGAGATTTACACACCCCTCTGTCTTTGATGCTGCTGTCGCATGCATTTGAGGGCTCTGATTACGACTATTCAATCATAGAATAATAAATCGAATAGCTTCCAAAGAGAGCTGCAGACTCAAAAACCAACATATTAGATGGAGAATTTACTGAATGTGAAGATGGGTCCAATGAGAGATTACCATGGGTTCAGAAGCAAAAAAAGGAGAACTACATGTGTTTACTTATGAAAAGAAATCACAAAGAAGTCTGCAGTTCTAATGTTTTAGGAGAGCCAGGCAAGGTGGAAAACAGTTTTTTTCAATATAACCAATCAGAAAAATTGATGTTTCAAGATACCAAAAGAAGTGCTCAAGGGACTACAAAATGAATGTCTGCCCTAAAGTTCCAGAAGACCATAATACAATTACTATAATGCCTAGCCCATTTGCACCACCAGTAGTAATTGAAGTTCAGAGATACTGGAATAAAGAGTACGCGGGACATGGGAAAAAAATCCGAATACACAGCAGAACATGGTCTAAGATGATCCTGCTTCAATTAATCAACATACCCTACAAAAAGGTATTAAAACTAAAGGTTCACTTTTCATGAAGAACCGTTCATGGTTCATAACATTTATCTTTACTCATTTCCAATAGCTTACAGTTCGAGAGAATTGACACATGGGGGGATAAGTAAGCAGTCAGAAGCATATAACCAATGAGTTCCACATGCCAGAACAAAGGAACCTAAACTCCTATCATTCCGTTAGATGTCAATCTAACCTATGCACTGCGATGGCAACTAATACATTGTCAGCTGTCAAGGTGAAAAACTACAACGCAAAACTCAAAGGCTCAGTCCAATATCTTGCAATCCTATGCCTGACGCAGGACAACCATGTTTAGCAGAAGAAAATTAGACACAAAAAAAAATCACTTTAACATTTTTCTTTTCTATTTCTTTTCGAGTATTTATCTTTTGGCTGATAATTTAATGTGAAACTGAATCCGAAAGAGCACCTACCCAATATTTCCTAGGGCATTGACAGGTTCAAGAAGCTGCAGTTGGTGTTGTTGATGGTGCAAATCTTGTTGTGGTTCAATCTGCTGCAATGGTTGTACACCAGAAAACCCAAGAGGACCACTTACATCACCATTCTGTCCTGCACCCTTCCCCTCCACAAGTCTCCACATATACCAAGCCCCAACAGACCTATAAGGCTTCCATTTCTCGCACAGCTGCTCCATCTGAGAAGGTCTTGGCAACTCTTCTAATCTATACAACAACTGGACCCCTTTCCTCACTCCCAAATCACTCACTGGCAAAACATCTGGCCTGTGTAACGAAAAAACCATGAACATATGAACCGACCACGATCCAATTCCCTTGACCATTGAAAGCATGGTGAATAATGACCTATCATCCATTTTCACCACCTTATCGTCGGACAAAATCCCAGATATATACTTATGTGCAAGATCATAAAGATAGCTTGCTTTTCTGCCAGAGACTCCAACTTGCTTCAGCTGTTGTGCAGTGAGGCCAAGAACAGTTTCAGGACGAACTTCACTCTCCCCACCACATAGACTAACAAAGCGGTTATAAATAGTTGCTCCAGCTTTATAAGCAAGTTGCTGATAAAGAATGCTTTTTGTTAAAGAAAGGAAAGGGGATTGATTGGCCTCAAATGCTGGTGGCGCGTAAGAATCAATAAGTGGAGCGAGTAAAGGATCGACATTCCGCAGGTGGAGAAGAGCCGCCTCAATCTCCCCTTCGGCGGAGAGAGATTTGATGAATTGGGGCAAAACCCTATTGGAATGAGAAGCGCTTCTCCGACGATTCTTCGTATTAGAAGCTGTACCAGAAGAACCGGTAACAGTAATTAATGCGCCGGTAGGGGATGCTGAAATAGTAGAAGAATCCGTTAGGATTTTCCCGTCAGAAATATCAGCGGGTTGAGAAGAGTTGATGGGGGAATCAGGATTGGAGGAAAGTTTGCGGATTTTCTGGGGTCGAATTGGGATTTTAGAAGGATTAGATGGCTTCTTAGAAAGATTAAAACTTGAATCAGAATCTAGGGGCGCATCAGTTACCGGAGAGTGTGGGGGAATAGGTGTGGAGTCCGACGTCGGAAGAGGCTGATTGGTCGGAGAAGAAGACGGAGGGGATTGGGATTGGGATTGCGTTTGATTTGCTAGTTGTGCTTGCTCACCCATTAACCTAGAAAGGATTGCTAAATGCTTCTGGGAATTTCGGAATTGTTGGCGACGGAGATGGAGAAAATGAAAAAGCTGCTGTATCAACGGGATGAGGTGAATGGAGGCGGAGGGAGTGGCTGTGTAAGTTGCGACTGTGTGTTGTGTCTTCCGGATCCTCGGCTTTTTTCCTATTGGGTGTTGTGTCCAACAATAATTTTTGCTCTCTGAATATATTGGGTATAATATATATATATATATATATATATATATATATATATATATATATATAATATAGTTCGTCCGTTCTCCATTTTAGTTACTGACACAATAGACCTATGGTTGTTCAACAAACCAAATAATTCGAATTTTGTTTGTATTCGGTTCGTATTTGTTTAGACGAATTGGATTCGAACGGTTGTTTGAGTTCGTTTACTAAAACAAGCAGAATTATTTCCGATCTGTTCGGTTCGTTTAAACAGCTAAAAAGTTATCGAGCTAAATTCGAATCAATTTTAAAGCCAAACAGTCTGTTTAGCGCATCCAAATTCGAAAACTTATTATACAGTTTAGTTTAGTTCAGTTTGATTCGATTCAGTTCAGTTCGATTCTGTTCATTAACACTAATAAATAGACCTCATTGCCCAATTTTCACGTCAGCAAGACCAGCGTTCTTATGGGTCTGGCACAAGAGGAGTATTGAAGTAATAAGCTGATAGTATACTATTTTAATACTATTTTAAAATAAAAATAATTTATGTTTAAATAAATTTAAGACAATATTTTAAAATAGAAAAAATATTTAATTGTAATTTTTAATATGCTGTAGTTGACACGTTGAAAACGCCTCCTCGTGAGGATAGCAAACAGGATTTGAGGCACCAGTTCAGTTGTTATTTAGGTGAGGATAGCAAACAGGATTTGAGGCACCAGTTCAGTTGTTATTTAGGTTGAGAGTTGTTTCAAGAGATACGAACACGTACATTGTAGGTGTTTCAGTGCTTTATGGGTCAAAAGCCCATTTTATAGTGGATACCTTGTGTGGTCTCCTTGTGTATGAGCTTCCCAACCTAAGAGGGGTTCAATTTCAGAAATACGCACAATGTGAGTGTTTCTGTGTTCTCTAAACCAAAGACTTAGTTTGTAGTGGACATCTTGTGTGGCTCTTTGTGTATAAACTCTTCAACCTATAATATCGCAGAGCTCTTGATTTGCTCAAAGCAAACATGATTTGAACTTTTGAAGCACCCTTAACGGAAGTTCGTAAATTCTTATTTTTTTTATTGAATCGAAAATTTTTTGAAGACACTATGAATGATTATTACGTGCGGTTACTTATTGTACGCTTTGTTTTAAGCTCCACTTACTGTTGATTTGGAATTATTTCTTATTACCTAAAATTAATTTAGATTATATAAGAAGTAATCAATTATAATGACTAGTAAATCAGTCGTTATCATTAATCAATATGAAAACCTTCTATCCACACATGAACGAACTGTTTTATCATACATCATTTTACTTCCTAATTAAAGGACCATAAATCAGGTGTAAAGAAATATATAGAAATTGATTCGCAATATCTCTTCATCCAAATTCCACGGGCAGGATCATCTTTGCAGCCATAAATTACGATAAATTCGTAATAAAAAGTGGGAGGAAAATATGGTAAACAAAGCTACAGAAGAATGAGAAATATATCATGCATATTTTTAAGTAAATCATTTAATTTGTCCTTCTGAATCTTTCAAGGAAGCAAGAAACTTCTTAAGGCATCGATTGTATACACAAGGACGCTCTAGATGAACCAGGTGACCTGCCTTTGGTATGCCTTCAACTGATGCCCCGTCTCCAAGTTGCCTGTAAAATTGTAGTAACTTTGTTAGAGCAAAAGGTAAAATATCTTATTTCGGTGCTGTTACTGTCTCAATCCCAAGGAGCATGTGTGGAGAATGTAAATCAGGAGCCCAGCGGCCTCCTAGATTCGGGGTCTCCACCGTCTCAACCCCAAGGAGCATGTGTGGAGGATGCAAATCAGGAGCCCAACAACCTCCTTGATTGGGTGAGATCTTACGCAGTGACCCACACAAAGTGTCCCCCGGCAAACCAGGCTTTCGGTCTAGCAACAGAGGAATACACATTGTGCGTGTCTCTGGAATCGAACTTTTGACCTCTTGGAGCAAATCTCAACCCGAGTACCAATTGGACTATGTCCGGGAGGTTGTAGTAACTTTATTACTAATATGTATCACAAATGTATAACGTCTAACGTATACGCGTCATTTCTCCATCTTACATATATGCATATATACATACATACTACATATACAAAAACAAACATAGATACACGTGTGTGAAAATTAGAAGTAAATACTAATAGTTGGCCGTATGCCACAATAAAACTGTTGTTAGTGACAGACTCGAAAAGACTTACTCTTTCATTGTTTGAGCAAGATGGAAATTGAAAATCTGGTCATTCTCACCCCAAAGAAGATGTATACGCTGCACAAAAAATTAACCAAAGAGACTGAATGTAATTAGAGATAAATGAATAGGGGTGTTTACGAACCAAGCCAAATCAAATACTAGTTTTTTGAATTCGGATTCGTTTAGCTAAACAAACTATTCGTCTCGGTTTGTTTAGCTAAACGAACTTTAAAATTAGTTCGGGTTCGACTCGATAACCTTTTAACGGTCTAAACGAACCGAATAATTTGTGAATATTCAGCTCATTTTAATAAACGAACCTAAACAATAGTTCGAATTCGGCTTGTTTATCTACCAAAAGAGTGAGTTCTTGTGTGTATTATTTAATTATAACGTAGAAGGAGGCAAATCACCTGAGGAAAATTGGGAATAAAGGTGTCTTTGTTGCTAACTATCAAGCCTTCCAGGAGTTCGGCTCTTTCTTTCCTGTTGCTGAACATCACCTGTCAATAGTAAAGTAAGAGGTTAGATGTTGTTTTATAAGTAACTATTATGCGAATAAGATACATACACATAACATATAGAGGGATTAAGTTGCTAAGTCATACCATGAAGTTATGGGAGAGAATAATCGACACTCGAATTAGGAGAGAAACTCAGGTTACGGTGAACCAATTTGGTTTTATGCCAGGAAGGTCAACTACGGAAGCGATACACATTCTCAGGAGATTAATGGAGAAGTATAGGGCGAGGAAACGTGATTTACATATGGTTTTCATCGATCTTGAAAAAGCATATGATAGTGTGCCGCGTAGCCTGATATGGGATAGTTTGGAGGCAAGAGGGATCTCTATGAAGTATATAGACATAATTAGAGATATGTATGCTAGGACAAAAACAAACGTTCGTACGGCTGTGGGGAATACAGACTTTTTTCCGGTGGAGGTCGGTCTCCATCAAGGGTCTGCGTTGAGCCCATTTCTTTTTGCAGTTGTCCTGGACGAGTTGTCAAAGCAGATACAGGAGGCAGTTCCGTGGTGTATGCTTTTTGCTGACGATATTGTATTAGTCGCAGAAAGTAGACATACCCTGAGTATGAGAGTAGAGCAGTGGAGAGGTGTTTTAGAGAGAAAAGGCTTAAAGATTAGCCGTTCTAAGACCGAGTATCTGCACTGCGACTTCAGCGGCGTAGCAGACAGTCAGGATAGCCAGCTCACTATCGATGGTCAAGTGGTACCACAAGTAAGTAAGTTTAAGTACCTAGGATCATTTGTGCAGCATAATGGCGACATAGATAATGATGTAGCACATCGAGTTTAAGCAGGCTGGTGTAGATGGAGGGCTGCCTCAGGAGTGCTGTGTGACAAAAATTTCCCAACTAAATTAAAGGGAAAATTTTATAGGGTGGCAGTGCGACCGGCAATGCTATATGGGACAGACTGCTGGGCCATCAAGAGGTCACAATTACAGAAGATGGAAGTGGCAGAGATGAAAATGTTAAGATGGATGTGTGGGCATACAAGGCTAGACCGGATCAGAAACGAGGTATTTCGCGAAAGGTTAGGCGTGGCTAGTATAGCCGATAAGGTAAGGGAGGGAAGATTGAGGTGGTTTGGCCATGTCATGCGGAGACAGATAACGGCGTCGGTCAGAGCAATTGAAAGCCTTATTATAGAGGGAAACAGGAGTAAAGGCAGACCCAAACTGACTTGGGATGAGCAGATAAGGCACGACTTACTAGATTTACACCTCTCTGAGAACATGGTCCAGGATAGGAGTTCATGGAGACATAAGATTAAGGTTAACGAAGTATAAGTCATATATAGGGACACTTTAGAATATATTTAGGGACATAGATAGACGTAGACACTATCTACGCTTTAGGCTGGCTTTCCACTTGGTGGCGTCTGTTATACCGTTGTTTTACATTACATGTACATTTATACTTGATGTGTATTTTAATATCAAAAGATCTTTCTTTGTATTTCTTGAATGTACTCACTAACACACTAGCACAACATATCTTTATTATCATGTCATTTATGCAGGTAGAGCCGGGGGTCTCACTGAAGCAGACTCTCTATCCCTTGGGATAGGGGTATTGTCTGCCTACCACTTACCCTCCCCAGACCCTAACGATAGCTTTCGCTGTCGTTGGGATATACTGGGTCTGGATGATGATGATGATGAATATAACATGGGTATCATTGATCAATACAGCTTGACGTAATTTTCATTATGGGTTATCGGAAAACAATCTTTCTAACATATGGATATAATTGCGTACTTCCGACCCTCATACCCCGTCATAGGCGGGAGCCTCTAAGGCAATGTGATAATGTTGTTCTTGTTATATATTTTTCATTTCCAATAGATTCAAGAACACACTCTTCTTTGATTTTGGAATATGACTGAGTAAAACAAAATGACGCACTATATTATTTCCGCTTCTTATATTGTGATAGAATTGATCGATACAGCTTGACACAATTTTCATTATGAATCATCAAAAAACAATCTCTGTGTATTTCTTACACACGGGTATGGTTACGTACATCCGATCCTCCATACTCCGCTATAGACAAAAGCTTTTAAGATAATAGAATAATGTTGGTGGTTATTCTTTCATGTTATATATTACACCACACAAATGAGTGAAATTTTTTCTCCCTTTGTTTTTTTGTAGCAAAGGTGAAATTTCTCATTCTAGAGACCCATCGTCTCAGCCCCAAGGAACATGTATGGACGAAGTAAGAGAAGACTCTTTGAATACACACCTTGTTTGTTGAACTAATTAAATATGTTGTCGCTTTGACTTGGTTCAAAATGAAGATAGAGTGGTTGAACAGAAAAAGACAAGCAGGCAGGTGGGACTAATATATTTATTTGATGGCCAATATTTTCCATTAGTGAACCGGTGGTCCTTTTAGACATGGAAGTTTGTTGATCGAGTGTCTTTCACACTCATATCTATTAATAGTTTAAGGGGAAAAGAAGGTTCCGGTGCATTAGATTTATGCGTTTGCGTAGGATCCGCAAAAGAGACGGATCGATTTGCGATCTGATGTACACATCATTACCTTATACTTTGTATAAAGGGCTGTTTATGCAATTAGAACCCGTGAACTCAAGGTAAAAAAAACTAACAATCTTATCAGTTGATCAATGCTCACCCTCATCTATTAATAGTTTAATGTATATTAATATTTCTATTCCGATTGTTACTCAAAGTGTTTAATATATTAGAATGATTTTATTTATATATAGTGCCAAAAATTGTAAAAGAATTGTAGAGGAACATAAGTGAATGATTGACTAAATATTCAGCATCTTAATAATTGACGATTGTTTAGTAAAATGTATTGCTATTATTTTACATATGCAAACTCAAAATACATTTGATATTTTTTTTAATAATTGTTGTTTTTTGAAGTAGTTATAATTACTAATGGTTATTTGTTGGGCACGGGGTGCTTTATGGACAACATTTTCTAACCAAGAATTTAATGCGTGTAAGATTCAGACTTGAGACACTGGCCACTGGAAAGCTATGGGTTTAGATCGGGGAAGGCTAAAAGTGGGGTAAAATATGAGACTTCTATTTACGTGTTGCTATGGGTAAAAAACAAATTTTTTTAAAGAAGGGGTGTGTCGCTATGTGTAAAAAAACAGTTTTTTTTTTTTTAAAAAAAAGAGAAGCATCCCTTCTTTAAAAAAAATTGTTTTTTTACACGTAATGATACGTGATTGAATGCCTTATATTTTGACTCATCTTTAACCTCTCCATATATGAACCTCTCCATATATGAACCGGAAAGCTATCGTCTGACTGAATTTCCTGTATACTATCACGACAAAACTTGATACAATTGTAATATTAAATACAACAACAATGATATCCACTATATCACAACGACATCAAAAGCTATCGTTAGAGTCTGGAAAAAGTGAAAAGCATGCAAACAATACCTCAATTCTAAACGATATAGAAGGGATATAGAGTTTGACAGTCATGGGAGAGTTGTAATACTAAATGTCATGTTTATTTGTTTTTTCTCTAAATGATGTTTATTTTTTGGTGGTAAACTTTTGCCAGGAAAATATGTAAAGAATTATATGGGGGTAATTCGTAATAGTTTTATGGACCAAAATGATCTAAAAAATAATATTTTTTCCCACTTAAATGAAATCATTTAAGTAAAGTATAAAAGTAATTAAGACGTAAGTAGTATTAAATGGACCAACATATCAGATTATAAATTGTAATATACTGTATTCGTCTTTTAAGAAGTGTAATTTAAAATACGAGACAGGAGTTTTAGTGGAAGCAAACTCTCTATCTTTTGGGATGGGGTATTGTTTGTCTACCTCTCACCCTCTCAAGACCTAGCTTTTGTTGGCGTTGAGATATACTTAATATGTTTTGTTGTTGTTGTATTTATCACTTTAAATAGCAGGAACTGAATCTGGCTTCTTCTCAATTTCCTCTAAATATTTTATACTCGTCCTAATATCACAATTATGGTTCGCTAGTAATTATTTTATGAGTAATCGTTAAACACTTGACCCATTCAGGGGGTTGGGATACAACTAAAATTTGAGTGTCACTTATAGCCACCCTTAAAGTTAGCCATGCATATTTCTTACTAATTTATGTCAACTCATCATGTTGACCGGGCATAACACTTATGTATTAACTTCTGTATATTGCAAAATGATATGTGGATACAAAATGTAATACTTTAAATTGAAAGGTTCTTACTGTCTTAGTTCCAAAAGAGTTTCGTAGAAGATGAAAAATATAATACCTTAACTCGAAAATATACTATCATCTCAGCTCTAAGAAGGTTCATAAATGTCTTTCTAACTGAAAGATCAAAGGCTTGAATGATATTTTGATAACTATATTAACGAGAGTCAACAGATGTTTTAGCTTTTTCTTTCCCCTCAATATATATATATATATATATATATATATATATATATATATATATATATATATATATATATATATAATCGTCATTTGTGACTTCTTTTCCCCCCTTTAATATGTGAATCAAAACCTTTTCGGAATATATTTAGCTCATGTGCTTCCGAGAGCTAAAACTACAATATGTACGACACTACATACATACATACATAAAACTTAAAAATACAGCAGCATTGCTATGTATGATAGCAAATCATTGTGAAGGCTTAAATGGATAGCATAAATATTACACGTTTAAACAAGCCTTCGTATTACTAAAATATAATATCAAGATAAGTAGGAGTTCTTAGACAAAGGGAAAATGACAAGTCGTAATTAATTCCAGTCGTTTTCATTTATACATTGTGGTTGCTTACAGCTTGACTAGAATTTGGCTTGCTCTTATTGAAAGAGGTACGAGTGGTTATCTGTTAATGTTGATTATTTGTTCTGTTGTTGACACGCTATCCTAGATTTATGTCCAGCGCAAGTCTCATACATGCGTCAAAATTGTACGGTAAGATAGCGTACATCAAATTGTGAAACGATCAGTCTCTTTTTCAGACCTTACACAAACAATAAAACCTAATACATTGAGAATGTCATTCATGGCAACCGGATGGGATCCTACAAGTCAAACAATGAGATCAAAAATGAGGCCGCAAATCTGGTGGTGCCACGTTTCCCATTCTTCATCTATAAAAAAGGTTTTTTTTTAAAAAAATAAGTCAAACGAAACACTTAGCGCCACCGGATTCACGGCCTCATTTTTGGCCTCATTGTTTTCAAATCCCATCTGCATTGCAACCAATGTATGTATGCATGCATGCATGTATTCTTCGATTAACCGAGATCACGGAAGCACAAAAAGCAGACAAGAAGAAGAGAAAAAAGAGAACAAGATACAAAGAAATGGGGCTCCATAGTCCATAGTCCATCCATAACTCCGTCTAACACCCCCACTCCAACCCCAACCCCAAACGACGGGTTCAAATCAGTAGAGACAGAAAATGAGTTAAAAATGAGACATTCAATCAAGTGTTGACACATGTACAAGTAACTTTTTTTAAAAACAAAAAATTTTTAAACCTATTCGTTTTTGTACATATGTCAGCGTGTGATTGTAGATCTCATATTTTGCCTCACTTTCTTCCTATTATGATCTGAACCGCCAAACGACACCTCAAGTGTGGCCAATGCTGCAAGTGAAACATAGTCTTTTTCTATAGAACATATAGAATACTTCAAATATTTTCATCATTCCATATACCATATCAGTAAAACAACAAAATAAAATAAAATAAAGTATAAGTCACTATCAAAAAAATATATAATGCATGATTCAACTAACCTCGAGAAAATCTTTGTGAAGACGATCAGGAAACCAGAGCTTCTTGTAGGCAGCCACTTTAAGAAGAGCCTTTGTACCCTTAACAGAAGTTGGCAACAAAAGCTCCGACGAAGATGAAAACCCTAAGCTACTCAACGTCGTCGTACTAAGCGAATCGGTCATAGCCAATATCGAACCGGAAATCACAACTGACTGAACCAAATCCGGGTAACACTCAGCCATTTTAAAACCCACCATCCCACCATAACTAAATCCAATCACCGTACATTTCTCAACCCCTAATTTCCTCAGCCCTTTAGATAAACACTCGGCCTGAAACGCCGGCGACCGGTCCGAGCTGTCGGTGATTGACCCTCCAAAGAAAAGGAGGTCCGGAATGTAAACCGAGTATTTTTTGGCCAAAGCACCGACTTGAAATTGCCATGTAACGATTCCTTCTGATGCAAAGCCGTGAACCAAAACCACGACCGGTTTGGCCGGGTTCGGTTTAATGATGCCAGTTGAACTGTTTTCGAGATCGTTGGTGGCAGACTTTTTGGATTTTTTTAGTTTTGGGACTGTTTCAGAAGGAACCCAAAAGGTCATGGTTGTGCCCGGTTCGATTTGGATTTTTTGAGGTGAAATGCCGGCCATTTTCATCAAGAAATTCAATAGTGGCTGTTGGGCAGCTACAAAATTAACCATTTTTTGGTTGGTTCAATGGTTACTGCGAGGTGTGAGAAATTGGAAAGAATCAAGTGTCTTTCTAGCTGAAGGGGTATTGCTAGCCCCTTTTAAATACCATAAAAACCGGGTGGGATCAGGACAGGCAAAATCTAAGGCAAAAAATGAGGCCGCGAATCATAGCTCACCACATGTCCCAACTGCCTTATTTTTTTTAAAAAGAAAAACATTTTTATAACTGACCAATAAGGCCTTTGGGACATGTGTCGAGCTATGATTCGTGGCCTCATTTTTTACCTTAGATTCTGCCTGCCCTGATCCCACCCGCATAAAAACAGGTTTGAGAAGAGGGGTGGCGTGGGGTTGGTATAGGGTAGTTATTGGTGGTTTGGTATTTAATGTTTCTGGGTTGCATGCTCCTTGAGAAATGAAGGGGGTAGTTGGAACAGTTTCTTATTCTTGCAATATCATATTTTGATATCGTTTGATTGGACGTTTATTTAATTCCGGTGCTGTTAGTAGAAGGATTTGTTAAATCTGTCATAACGTCACGTATGATTTGATGTGATTTGATACTTAATATGTCATGATAGATAATAGAGACACAAACTTGGGGTGGGATCCTCTCACCGCCCCCTATATCACCCCCATGTGACCGCCCGCCACGTGGCAGGGAGGGGGGTGGTGAGGCTGAGTAGGGGTCACCTGTACCCAGCTTCACCACCTCCCTCCCCTGCCACGTGGCAGGGGGTCATTTGTTACCCCCTATTTTTGGGGGTGAGGAGATCCGGGCTCCACAAACTTACCCTATGACTTTTTCCGTGTATTGTTTATATTGCAAATTCTTTAGAGCAATATGAGGACGGATCTTGGAGTAAAGACGACATTTGGAGCAACTGATAAAGTTGTTGATTTGTGATCTTGAGGTTATGAGTTCGAGCCGCGGAAACAGTTTCTTGCACAAAAAAAGTGTAGGATAAGGCTACATACATCAGATCGTGAAGCGATCCAAACTCTTTCCGGACTCTGCAAACGCGAGAGCCTAATACACCAGAAACGACGTGGCAGCCATGCAAACAAGACCTGATACTAAGGCAGCCAGGTGTCATTACCATTTTGCTCTAGGTCACGCAGCCTTCAACTTCAACAGCTATAAATAAGAGCTTCTTCAGCTGAAGCGGATGAAGCCCATTCAAGTCCAATTGATCTTTTACTTCCACTCAAAGAGTCTTAAACTCGGCCAAAGCTAAGTCTGAGCTCATTCACACAAAACAGCCACCCTCTCAAAAAGAACTTTGAACAGGTTGTTCTAAACCTCTATTTCCAGCACTCTCATATACAAATATGTTCATAACTGACTTGAGCGTCAGAAGGTTTTTTCCAGGGCATTGACCCTAGGCCTCTAATGTTGTTTTCCCCTCTCAAGTTCTAGGAACGGACCCTAACGAGGCACTAACAGCATACCACAAGGATCATCTCTGATCCACTTAGTGAGGATCCTACCTCGTCACCAATAAGTGCATGTTTGGATTAAGTTGATCTAAACCATCTCGTTCGATAAGTTTTATATAATAAATTATCAATATAGAGACTATAAACTAATTAATATGATACTTTATATGTGTTTTTAATATAAGATAATGAATGTTTATAAACATTGTCATTATTATATGCAACTGTTATTTTTTTTTTGGTAGAGAGGAAAAGGTAAATTAAACCTTAGGTGAAAAATGTGTAAAATGAAAAAGGATGATTAATGATTATTATAATGGTTCCAAATGAAACCTAGAGTGTCTTTGAGCAACGGTTTGTTTTTTCTACTAGAATATTTTATGTCACATTTTTCTATATCCAGATAAATATGCGTCATGCGTGTTAAACTTTAATCAAACTAGTATACATAAAATAATCTTATTGGACTATATAAAAGGTGTGGTAAAATGTCTCTCATGGTTTTTCCTATGGACAAACATTAGGTGGATTAAAACACATAAAAATGATGTTTCACGTTTTTCGTGAATATAAACACGTTGCTTTTTTCCTGATTTAATATTGACCTTTACCATGTGTGGTTATGATTTGGTAACCAACCAACTGGTCTGGTCTGACCGTGGTTCTTTCAAGTATTGTATTAACCTTGCTAATAAAACAACTTAACACTACAACACTTCAAAATGAATAAACATTAAGCAACTTGTTATATTAGTTTGTAAATACAATGACAAGAAGAATGAGGGTGAATTGGAGTTTAAATAAGCAAGAATAACTTGACACATGACATAGATCGATCCATTTTTCGGTTGAATCAATCCATGTGGCTGAAAAATGAAGAGGATTATTATGCCTGACTTCGATTAATCGAAGTGACATGGATCGATTACTTCGACCGATCGATATATCCTGGGTGCAAAGTTGGAGTACACTGTCCAACATAAATCGATCACATGGATACTTCGATCGATCGAAGTGACTTGGGTGAAAAGCTGGAGCACACTGTGAGACATGGATCAATGACATCGACCGATCGATGTTACTTTGATCGATCACATCGATCATCGAATTGGCCAACATGTGTGACTTTCCATCTAAAGTTGCAACTTATGCACCAAGGGACATATCCAACCACCTGTGAACGGTTTTGGACGTCTGAAATGATGTTCAAAGGTCTATAAAAAGGGCTCTTTTAATACATTTCAAGACACCTTAATCTCTTGTTCAATCTAGCATTCATATTCTTCTTTATTTCTCATTGCATTCTCAATTGAAAGTTTATTTGGTTCCTTTTCTTATTGTTGGGATTAGAAACTTTTGTCTTGTTGTATTCTAGGAGTAAACTTGACTATATTCCTGCATCAACTAGTTGGGGCAAATATTCCTTACAAAAAGTGTGTCTATACATCCCGATTCTCTCTACAACTTCTCTTCTCTCGGTTCTATTTCCTAACACAACTTAGGTCTTTTGGCATTAGTTTGATCCATATAGTAGTAGCTTTAAGGTCTTACCCTTTGCTCTGTAACGGTTCTGCGACAATGTTTTGGGCTAGAAGATCTAGAAATAATTATTGGATATCCAGCTGCCCGAGGCAATGTGTTTCTGTTGGATTTGAATTACTTGGCACAGCAGGCACTTCTGTCTCTGATGTTGTTTTATCTATGTCAAAATTATCTTTCACTTGCAGTTGCACTTTGAATATACGGGATGTTGTTTGTGGGGGGGGGGGGGGGGGGGGGGGAGGGGGAGGGGGGGAGGGGGAGAGGAACAATAAGATCATATTGGCGAAACTACTTTGAGCAGACTGATGGATTGGTTTGGGTGGTTGACAGTTCAGATCTTGGAGAAAAAATGTCATAACATGGCTCTGAGGGTTTCATTGTTCTAGTCTCAAGGAACATCGTAGAAGATGTAAATCAGAAACTCAGCGGCCTCTTAGGTTGAGGGAGGTCATACACAAAGTGATCACTGCAAATTGGACCTTTGATCAGTGAAACACACATATTGCGCGTGTCCCTAGAATCGAACCATATACTTGTTGGAGTAATTTTCAACCCGAATTCAACTGAACTATCCCCTAGTAACAATAGTTACGATCTTAGAAGGCTTGATGATTGTAAATACGAATTGCATAATCTTTTGAAGGAATAGGTGTATCCATCTTTCTTTTTGAGCCACAGTTTTAAATCTCCCGTATATAAATGGTGTCAAATGTGTGATCATGACCTGAATTTTGTTTCATGTTGGGCAAAAGCTTGTTCAATATAAATTACCTATCTTTTTTTCGTTTTTGTTTTGTGTAATTGGGGGAGGGGGTAGTTTTTATGTGTTATAGCTACCGGTTAGAGGATTCTGTTGTATCTTCCCTTCTTGGGTTTTTCTCAATTTTTCTTTTTTATTCTTTTTCTTATTTATGATGGTTTATAGGCGTGGCTTGATTTTGTTTCCAAATTACGTTTTTCAGTGTGGTGGTACACTTCCTCCCATAAAAGGAAATTACATTGTTTCAGTTACTTGAGGTCACGGGTTCGAGCAGCGGAACCAGCTTCTTGCACAAAATGTAGGATAAAGTTGCGTACATAAGATCACAAACGATCCGGCCCCTTCTCGGACCTTACGCAAACACAGGAGCCTAGTACACCGTGAACGCCCTTTTATTATTTCAGCTACTTGTTGCTTATGCATCCCTGTTGATGATTTGTATAATTTACAAAAAAAATTTCCTTGCTGACCACCTGCCACGTCCTCCTGAAAAGGTACTGAATGACTTCTATCAATCAATATGAAGAGTGACTTTTAGTTTTGATCTAAGTATGGCTGTGCCCAACCAGCCAGCAAGTATATAAATGGCCTCTTTCTCACAAAGCTGCAGGTGCCTCTCAGCCTTCTTTAACAAATTGTAACTACATGTTATCAGGAGCTGACCGTTGTGCTAAACTGCCTCTTATATGGTGATAGGAACACTCTAATGTTCAGAAACATATGACTTTGAACATTGACCATGTCTTAACTTTGAATTTTATTCCTACATGTCACACAGTTAGCCTTTTTTTCTAAGTATTCAGTATTAGTAAAGAGCTCTGGCCATGCAAGTACATCAGCTGTGATTCAGTCCTTGCCAAATGCTGATTTACTGAGGTACCATGATAGCTGCTGTTATGTTACTGCTCTTTCATTGCTGGAATTTCTGATTATGTCATTTTATCTGTTTGTTTATGGTTTTGGGTGCTTCTATCAACTCAAGTAATTTTGAAAGATGTTGAAAGCTTAACACCCCTTTAGCATGATCTTAATAATCCCAACATAATTAGCATTTCTGCTGAAGATAATATTCTTAGTTGTGCAGTATGAGCTTAAGGTATGATAGGTTGCTCTTTGTCTTCTTTCACACACAATTTACTTACAAAAAGAAAAAGTCCTCTTTCACAATTTGCTAACAGAAACTTGTCTTATAACAGAGGCTCTCGGGAGCATCATTGCTGGTTTTTGCCAATAAGCAGGACATCAAAGGTGCACTTTCTCCAGATGAGAAAACCTGATATTGAGGAGGGAGGACATGTTATTCATTTGTTATATCTAAAGGCTTTTCTCAAGTGAAAGCAGATTAATAGTCAAAGTCCTATAGCACATTTGGCATTACTATCCAATGTATCATGAGAGAAAGCATCGTTTAACAGAAGAGTATAATAGAAGTATTGCAATAAAATACATTGATATCGATGTTTTAAATGATGCTTTGTATAATTATGTGTTAAATCAATTAGATCAATATTTGTGAGATGGAAGAAATATACAACAAAAACAGGTAAAACATAGAAACTAAAAGAAAGTTTCTATTGAGCATTGTTGAATTGAAGAAAAATCTCAAATTGAGGTGGTACCTTGCACTAAACAAAAAGGTTTGAACTTTCATTCAAGATTTCTGCTTCTCCAAGAACCCTTTAGCCAGAAACTGATAAACAACTACACCAACTCTAGCCCCTCCCATAGGAGGATCTGTATGTATAATTTCAACATCAAACATTTTCCTAGCTTTCTTAAAGAAGAAAGATTCTTTCTTCCACCGCCTCAAATGAGCCATCAGAAACACAACCTTCTTCTCATCATCCCCAACCAAAAAAAACCTCAATGTCTTCAACAAAGGCTCATAAAGATGATCATGATTCTTTCTTCCACCACCTCAACTGAACTAATTGCTGCGCAACTTGCTCAATAGAGGTTGACATGGTGTCGTCAATGCACTGAACTCCAGAGATGCTGTTCCTTGACCTGTTCTTTTTAATCACCCCTAACTCATCTTGACCACCTCTTCTGTTGCTACGTGTCACCGGATGATTTCTTACCGCTCTTTTTTAGATGAGGAGATCCGGACTGAATTCCACGAAGATAAAGTGATTATATTTCCATGAATGAATTGATTTCTCCAGTGTCATATCCCAAAAACCAGCTCGCCAAACACATATCGCCGCTCCTCAACGACATGCTGCACACATGGTTTTTTTTAATGTTCGTTTTGTGTATTCTATTAGTTTTCTTGTGTGATTTATTCATTATTCAGTATATTTTCTTTTTTAAAAATGTGATTAACATATATACACAAACATAACAATGAACAAAATACACAAGACAGCTTGACAAATATACAATAAAAACACGTAAAACATACAAACTAAAAGAAAGTTTCAAATTGAGGTGGTACCTTGCACTAAACAAAAAGGTTTGAACTTTCATTCAAGATTTCTGCTTCTCCAATGACCCTTTAGCCAGAAATTGATAAACAACTACACCAACTCTAGCCCCTCCCATAGGAGGATCTGTATGTACAATTTCAACATCAAACATTTTCCTAGCTTTCTTAAAGAAAACAGATTCTTTCTTCCACCGCCTCAAATGAGCCATCAGAAACACAACCTTCTTCTCATCATCCCCAACCAAAAAAAACCTCAATGTCTTCAACAAAGGCCCATAAAGATGATCATGATAAACCAAATCAGACCCCAGTATCAAATCATACTCCCTCCCAAATCCTTCCATGTGATCATTATCCCCCCAACAAAGTGCTTCAGCGTGGACTTTCCCACCATTTTTTTCAACAACTGCGGAATTTGCATCAATGTTGAAGTTCAAATTAGGCAGGACGTGTGCGAGGTCAGTGAGCGTAACATTGGCAGTGAAAATTGCGGCGGCGGCAATTCCGGCGAGCCCAGTTCCGGCACCGAGCTCGAGAATGCGGAGTGGAGGACGGCGGTGGTGGTTGTTGAAGATGGTGGAGAGGAGGCCGGGGATCGAAAGAGGATCGGAACGGAAACGATCTAGGAGAGAGACGAGAGTGGTGGCGGCTGGCCACAGTTGGAAAGAGAGGCCTTGAGAAGGAAGTTGGCGGGTGATAATGGTGGTGTTTATTGACTTGAGATAGTGGAATTGTTGAAATGTGTTTGCAATTGCTTCCTCCCGGGGCTGGGTATCTTGGACCAGGAGAGTGGTGAAGGGGTTGATATCGCCGTCGCTGTCGCCGTCGGCGGCGTCCTGTTCGGCTGCCATGAGTTTGTGCTTTAGGTCTGAAAAGGCGGCGGTTTTTGAAAGGATTAGTTTGTTGTAGCAAAAAGGTTGTCTAATGTTATCACGAACATTATTTCTAACGTCATTGCTGACAGATTGAAGGGTCTGGTGAGTAAGTTAGCTTCTAATAACCAATGCGCGTTCACCTCGGGTCGGCAGGCGGCAGAAAACATCATTATTTCGAATGAGATCATTCACACGATGAAGGAAAAGAAGGGTGGGAACGGGCTTATGGCGGTGAAAATCGATTTGGAGAAGGCTTATGACCGGGTGAGCTGGCCGTTCTTGCATCGGGTTTTGGAGTCAGTTGGTTTTTGTCCGGCTTTGGTGGAGCTGATTATGTTTTTGGTCACCATAGCATCTATGTCTATTATTTGGAATTGCAATCGTCTGCAGTCTTTCAGGCCAACTCGGGGTATTAGGCATGGTGATCCTTTGGCGCCGTACCTATTTTTATTGTATATGGATGTTCTTAGCCAGAACATCAAATTGGCGGTTGAGCAGAAGCGCTGGATTTCTATCACGGTGTCTCGGGGAGGTCCGGCTGTTTCCCACATCTTTTTTGTAGATGATCTGATGTTGTTTAGGTCTGCTACGATTGAGCAAGCGGCGGTTATGGAGGGAATTTCGACATACTTTTGTATGGCATCAGGACAGAAGGTAAGCTATGCGAAATCGCAGTTCTTTGCATCAAGCACTACGAGACAGGATGTCATTGAGGCTCTTTCGAGTTGGCTGAAAATGAAGCACACGGATGATTTAGGCAAGTACCTCGGTATGTCGGTTATCCATGGTAGGGTGACTACAAATACCTTTGACTTCTTGATCGATAATTTGCGGGAAAAGTTGAACTCGTGGAGTTCGAAAGTGCTATCCCAGGCGGGCCGCTCCTTGTTGCTTAAGTCGGTTTTGGCTGCTATTCCATCTTACGCGATGCAAACGACGCATTCCTTTGTCTGTGATTAATGATATGGAGAAAATTATACGTAGATTTTTTTGGGCAGAAATTGATGGTACCCGACGTATACATTTCCTGGCTTGGGATCGGATTTGCCAAGCCAAGTAATTAGGGGGTTTGGGCATTCGTTGATTGGTCCAGATGAACATGGCATTTCTTGTGAAGTTGGGGTGGGTTATGCTGACGGAACCGGATAAATTGTGGGTGCAAATTTTGCAGGCTAAGTATGGCTCGCCGATTGAGACTTCATCTTGGCAGGATGTTTCTTTTATTTGGCATGGTATTAGAAGTTGCATGCCAATCTTATTGAAAGGTATGGGGCGTTTCGACGGAGGCTGATAATTCGTATGATAGTGGCGCGCATTTTGGGCTACGATGGGAAGCCGAGGAGTCTGGTAACTTTTCGTTAGCAAGCGCATATCAAATCTTGACTTCTATTACTGAGGCTATTGAGAGTCAGGCATGACATCGGATATGGAGATTGAAAGGACCAAGGAGGGTTAATTTTTTTCTTTGGCGTCTTCGATATGATGCGCTTCCGACGACGTCCTTTTTGCATAGGCGGCATATTAATTTGACTTCTACGTGCGTGGTCTGTGGGGGCAATGGGGATGACCCGCTACATGATTTGCGGGACTGTTGGTGGATGGCGAAAGTCTGGAGGTTGTTAGTGGCACCTGCATGTTGGGCGGAGTTTCGTAGGCCTTTTTCCGGCGGGGAATGGGTGGGTTTGAATATGTCACAGAATCTGGGTGTTCAGGTTACTGCTCTGGGATGGCGGTACCTATTTCGCGAGGTGGCTTATGGCGGGTGGTTTTGGTGGAATCAACTTGTGCATAGCACTGTGGATATGTTCTTACCTCCGTCTATTTTTGTGAAGGAAGCTCTTACGAGACTTAGACTTCTTATTTTGGCGCATGATATGGATCTGGCGTTCTTTTTTGTATAGTGATAGGTAGCGTAGTGGTGGAGTATGTAGGCCTTTGTAAAGTTTTGTGTTAATCTTTTATAAAATCGTTCCCTTTGTGTAAAAAAAGGTTGTTTCCATGGGATTTCTCCCCCCAAATCCTTCACCTCATTACCACCGTCCGCTACGTGGCAGTAGAAATGGTGAGACTATTTGAGAAAATGGGAAGGAAGAGATGTATGGAGGAGTGGCTGCCATATGACGGGCGGTGGGAATGGGGTGAGGGATTTGAGGGTGAGAAAATGACATCCGACTCCTATATTCCGCCTACGTTCTGAGACAATAAGGTAATGTTGTTGTTGTATGTTCGTGGTTAACAAAAACTATATTTTTGTGATGGAAAGAGTAGATGGCTAGAGTTTCTCATATAATTAAATTTTTATATATGCTAACAAGATTTAGCTCAAATAAGGCAGGTAAAACAAGAGATTTTGACTTCAAATATTTGCAAATTCGATGTTCTTCTCATTTGTTTATCTTTCCGACCCTTTAATCTGGTTATACTGGTTCGTCTTCTTACTATGATGTTCGTTCATATACTTTGCATATATGATAGCATTTAAATATACTATATGGTTGTTCAAAAAATATATTTGCTATATGGTGTTATGTATTATACTGTGTATCAAAACATAAATGCTTACGTTTAATATAAGTACATGACTCTTTATGGTTTAAAAGTTGTTGTCACTTGATATGTGTAA
The DNA here is from genome assembly GCA_036186865.1 of Eustoma russellianum. NCBI lineage: Eukaryota > Viridiplantae > Streptophyta > Magnoliopsida > Gentianales > Gentianaceae > Eustoma > Eustoma russellianum. The sequence goes on from AP025051.1 coordinate 37,686,359, forward strand.
TCATTACTTGTGATTGTTACACATTAGCAATATGGTTCTATTTCTAATAGAGTCAACGACATATTTCTCTTTGACTTTTGAATATAATAGACCAGAGCAATGAATCACTAAATTGGCTTCGCTTCTTATATTGTGAAGTAGCAGTTGATCGACACAGCTTGACGCAATTTTCATTATAGATCATGGGAAAATAACCTCTGTATGCTCCTAACACATGAGTATGGTTGCGTATATCCGATCTCTTTCTACCCCGTCATAAACGGAAGGCTCTAAGTCAATGGGGTAATACTGTTGTTGTTACACCTTAGCAATAAAATGATACAATGGCATGGTCGCAAGTTGCAAAAGCAGCAGGTTTTTATTTATATTTGTGTCTTCCCAGCAGGAGGTCCCATGGTCTAGTGGTCAGGACATTGGACTCTGAATCCAGTAACCCGAGTTCAAATCTCGGTGGGACCTTTTCTCCTCTTTTATTTTTGGGGGTCTTATGCGCTGAAGGTGTGTAGTGTTGTTTGCTTCTCCTGTTTATTACTTCTGAGTTTTGGCTGCGAAGAAAGAATAACTACAGTTGTAGAAGAGTCACTATCTTCCATGGCTTCATTTTTTTTTCTGTGTGGGGTGTGGTGTGGGGGGGGGGGGT
>AP025051.1:37687008-37776160 GCA_036186865.1 Eustoma russellianum
CCTACTGATGTCATTTAATGATTAATGGTTCTCAAAGTGTAGGGGAGAAACTCAGGTTACGGTGAATCAATTTGGTTTTATGCCAGGAAGGTCAACTACGGAAGCAATACACATTCTCAGGAGATTAATAGAGAAGTATAGGGAGAAGAAGCGCGATTTACATATGGTTTTCATTGATCTTGAAAAAGCATATGATAGTGTGCCGCGTAGCCTGATATGGAATAGTCTGGAAGCAAGAGGGATCCATGTCAAGTATATAGACATAATTAGAGATATGTATGCTAGGACAAAAACAACCGTTCGTACGGCTGTGGGAAATACAGACTTTTTTTCGGTGGAGGTCGGTCTCCATCAAGGGTCTGCGTTGAGTCCATTTCTTTTCGCCGTTGTCCTTGACGAGTTGTCAAAGCCGATACAGGAGGCAGTTCCGTGGTGTATGCTTTTTGCTGACGATATTGCATTAGTAGCAGAAAGTAGACATACCCTGAGTACAAGAGTGGAGCAGTGGAGAGATGTTTTAGAGAGAAAAGGCTTAAAGATTAGCCGTTCTAAGACCGAGTATCTGCACTGTGACTTCAGCGGCGTAGCAGACAGTGAGGATAGCCAACTCACCATCGATGGTCAAATGGTACCGCATGTAAAGAAGTTTAAGTACCTAGGATCATTTTTGCAGCAGAATGGCGACATAGATAATGATGTAGCACATCGAGTTCAAGCAGGCTGGTGTAGATGGAGGGCGGCCTCAGGGGTGCTGTGTGATAAAAATTTTCCAACTAAATTAAAGGGAAAATTTTATAGGGTGGCAGTACGACCGGCAATGCTATATGGGACAGACTGCTGGGCCATCAAGAAGTCACAACTACAGAAGATGGAAGTGGCAGAAATGAAAATGTTAAGATGGATGTGTGGGCATACAAGGCTAGACCGGATCAGAAACGAGGTGTTTCGGGAAAGGTTAGGCGTGGCTAGTATAGCCGATAAGATAAGGGAGGGAAGATTAAGATGGTTTGGGCATGTCAAGCGGAGACAGACAACGGCGTCGGTCAGAGCAATTGAAAGCCTAATTGTAGAGGGAAACAGGAGTAAAGGCAGACCCAAACTGACTTGGGATGAGCAGATAAGACACGACTTATTAGATTTGAACCTCTCTGAGGACATGGTCCAGGATAGGAGTTTATGGAGACATAAGATTAAGGTTAACGAGGTATAAGTCATATATAGGGACACTTTAGAGTATATGTAGGGACATAGATAGGCGTAGACACGATCTACGCTTTAGGTTAACTGCCTACTTGGTGGCATATATTCTACTGTTGTTTTACATTACATGTACATATATACGTGATGTGTATTTTAATATCGAAAGACCTTTATTTGTATTTCTTGAATTTACTCACTAACACACTAGCACAACATATCCCTATTATCATGTCATTTATGCAGGTAGAGCCGGGGGTCTCACTGGAAGCAGACTCTCGATCCCTTGGGATAGAGGTATTGTCTGCCTACCACTTACCCTCCCCAGACCCTGACGATAGCTTTTGTTGTCGTTGGGATATACTGGGTATGGATGATGATGATGATGATGAAAGTGTAGGGATAAATTTTTTGAAAAAAGGAAATGTATTTAACGTCTTGGATTTTCTCATCCGCTCTGCAAACATCAAAGAATAAGATGTATAAATTTGAGATATGTAAACACTTTAGGACCGGTCGAGAATAGACTCTTTAAAAGTCCTTCGACACTCAAATTATTATAAATAAAAAGTATCGAGTAACGTGTTGTAACGTCTTTCATAATTCATATAATGAGAATACTTTTCTAGAACAAAACATGTTTGGATGCATGTAAACCTTTGATATAATCAAAAGATAAATCAAATGATATGTTTGTGAAACTGTCGACTGTATAAAGATCAGGTACCCCGGATGAGATACTAGGAGGCTAAAAGTGAGGCTAAAAGTGAGGTCTTCAATCACGCGTCGCCACGTGTACAAAAGCAAGGGGTGCTGCAATTTTTTTTTAAAAAAAACTGATTTTGTACACGTGGCGAAGTGAGGCATCCAATCACGCGTTGCCACGTGTACAAAATCAAGTGGGTGCTGCAATTTTTTTTTAAAAAAAAACTGATTTTGTACACATGTCGACGCGTGATTGGACACCTTACTTTTAGCCTAAGGAAATTAACGGAATTCAGATCGACCACACCATGAGTGAGGAGATACTAGCGACGAAGTATTTTACGTACTCTCCCTCTTGGGGTCATTTTCAATAGTATACAATGCAAGGTATGAGTAGCTTTCGGCACATAACTCAGTTGATATCCGAGTTAAAAGATTGATCTAGAAAAGCATAAGTTTGAAACAGTACACTGCAGCATGGGTGCTTTACTGCTGTTAATGGCTATTCCATTATATCCGATCCAATTGAATTAGAAAATTGATAGTCCAATTTACATAGACTTTTTGTGTGGGTTCCTGACCATGCCTGCGAGACCGGAACTTTACTGTGCTTTTTTAGCTCTCGACTTTATCTATTCGAGTATTGAGTTGGTGGTCATCGAAGCTCAAAAGAATGGCTCCAAGGAACTCATCTTTTAAGGTTCACGACTTGCTTAGTACTATAATGTATTTCTACTAATGTCTCGATATTTATGTATGTATCTCGAATAAGCTTGTAGCCTCTAATCCTCTGAACCTCATTCCTTCGCAATTCAACCTATACTTCGTTGTTTATGTTCATTTTAATTTTATCTGTTGCTGTGGCATGTAGATAATCCTGGGTTCGTCTTCAAAGGCTCGCCGAGAAATTCTCTCAGAAATGGGCTATGAATTCACAGTAATGGTACGTTGAACATATTATCTACGACAATATTCGCACTAACGATGCATATGAACGAATGCTGATATACTAATGCTCAGTTTTTGGTTAAGAACAATGTCTTAACCCTTTTTTACGGCTAAATATTTTTAATCTCTCTCTGTGTGTTTCCCCCTTGTAAAACAGAAGAATTAATGATGTTGTTTTGTTTTGAGGTTTAGACAGCTGATATAGATGAGAAAAGTATAAGGAGAGAGAAGCCGGAAGAACTTGTGATGGCTCTAGCAGAGGCCAAGGTACTTAAGTAGTTCTCGGTGTAACTTGGGTTAATCATTTTTGGGTCGGCGATGATGGCTGACAAGTTGATATTCAATCGTTGTCAAAGGCAGAGTCTTAGATAAATATTTGAGAAGTTGTCGAGACTTCACATTTATAGTGAAATTTAACTTTCTAGCTTCTTCGTTTCCTTAGAACCCCCAATCTTACATTCTCATTCCAAACCTGTACATTTGGGGTTTTCATTCATTCAATATTTGCTATTTAATTCCTTCTTTTTCACCAAATTGGATGATTATACTTTGTTAAGTTGCTTCACAAGTAAATTTTAGATGTTCCTGCAATGTGCCATGCTTAGTTGTTAGGATGGATAAGTAGATGTCTGTCTTTTTTCAGTGGCTGGAACCTTTTCCTTCTATGCATCTATCAGTCAGCTGAGATTTGATCCTAACTCATTATATATATACTTGATTGATTGCTTTTGTCTCCTACATTTGTTTCTTAAGTAGTATGTCCTTCTAACTCATCAATGTGTGTTGCTCTGACATGCGGGGATGTCCTTATCCGGAAGTGGTTATTTTTGTTTCTATAAGTCGTTAGTCTTTGACCACATGTCGCGAGAACTGGACTCACTTAGTGTCCGTCTACATGCTAAAGTTCATGTGATTTCTTCTTCGCTGTTGCATACATTGAATGCAGAGAAGTGTCTCCGACACAGCTTTTTTAATTCTCCTGTGCTGCTATCTCAGTGCTTTTATCCTGATAGTTGTTTTGAAAGTAGGCAGAAGCCATAATGTCAAGAATATTGATTACCGGTGATCTGGACCAAACTGGAGAACCTACCATATTAATCACTGCAGATACAGTACGTTACATAATTTTTTCCATTCAGATGGGGACTTATCTGTTGCACATTACTTGTACTTTCTAACTAGGCATAATGCTACAAGCAGTATGATTTCAGTAGGGTGTGAATTTAAACCGTCAATACTGATTTAGCTGTCAGGTATCTGAATAATGTTAAACCACTTTCAAGATGTGTTATCTGATGTGCATTGTTATTGATTGAAGATGCAGTTTAACAGTTATGGATATGTCCATCTGGTTTTTTAAATGTCCACGCAAGTAAATTTTCTGTTCTGCAAGTAGCACTTTAGATTGTAAAGCATTGAGTAAGGCATAAGCTTGCGTTGTATATGTATTGTCATCCTCCGCTTAAAATTGTTTCCATCAATCAACTTTTAGATATTGAGATATTGTGAGATTGTTACTCTCATGGGGCCATGGCTCTTACTTTTGTAACTTCTCCCGTGACTATAGCTCGCGTCTGAAATTTAGCACAATAATTTCTTTCTCACCAACTTCAATTGGGTTTTTTTCGTGCCTCTATGACTAATCTACTAAAAGAAAACCTTTACTTGTCAACATCATTCTTCTTGCTCCATGAAAGGAAAGAAATCTTTAAATTCTATTTAGCACCTCTACTTTTTAGGCTTCTTGTTTGGAAATAACGCAATGGAATAATGTTGTTGTTGTTGTTGTCTGGAAATAACCTTTAATATTGGCTGCTCTTCAAGCTGAATCAGGAGTTTTAGTGATTTCTATGTTTTTTTATATTTATATGCAATAGGGACTTTGATGTGGTAAAATGGGAATACTTAAGTTTGAACAATTTCTGTGATAGGCTATTGCTTCATGCACCATCAGTCTATTGGTTTAATAGTGGCCACTAGTCCAATGGACAATGCAAAAACTAGAAAAACGAGAAGGTTTATTTATTGGCTCGAGTTATAGAGGCCTAAGGTTTACTCTTACCTGGTTGTAACTCTTATTGAGGTGGTGGTGTACGAAGGGATTATCAGGGAAAAGCCATCATCCAAGGGTGAAGCACGCAAATTTATCAAAGGTCAATTTGCTTGACATTAATGTAATCCGTTTTGCCATTACAAATTAGCTTGGTTAGCAATGACTAACTGCTTCATCTACAAGTGTCGTGTGTTTATTCTGTTTCCATGTACAGACTGCACTGTCGTTGCCTTAGTTTCTGAACTACGGTTTTTTGTCCCTGGCCCCTTCCCTTTCTTTTTGGGTTTGTTTAACAGGCTATTCTGGTCGGCATACCACTGTTGTTGGGTCGGTAGTAGTAACCAATTTGACAAAAGGCGCAAGAAAAGGAGGATGGGAAAAATCAGAGGTATCTTCTTATCCTTCCGAGTAGGAAGAGCCAATAAACTTACATGACATGAATTGTCTTGCACTTACATAATGGTTGCATATCTAATTAACTCATTAGACCAAATCTGTCATCTAATATCATCTTGATTTGTGCCAAGTGTACTTAAAAAATATTCTTTCAGAACTTTGCACTCAATGGTTGAACTATTGAACATGTGATGGAACCATGTGGCTGTCATGCAAGTTGGAGACTAAGTTCGAGTTTGACATCCTACACAACTCCGACGAGCTGAATTTGTTGATAAAAATATAATGTTCCCCTTGATTTATTGACGCAGAACCCATGTTGTATAGTTACAAGATTTTTGCCTGAGGAACCAGAATTAACTCGTTGGCCAGTTTCTTGCAGGTTTATTTCCACGAAATACCAGATCATGTCGTAGATAGCCTGGTAAACTTTGCAGAAGTAACAAAGAACTCCACCAAACGTACATGATCTTCACACATTTTTGCTGAAATTCTTACTACTTGTGTGCAGATTGAGGAAGGGATGATACTCAACGTGGCTGGGGGATTGATGCTCGAACATCCGCTTACATTGCCTTTCGTTGACACAGTGGTTAGTCTTATCTTTGGTTGATGGTTAAAATTTCACCTTTTCCACCATGATTCCTCCTATCTTCTCGGAAGTCACTAAATTTACCACGTTATTAATCCTGCATACATTCCAGACTCAAGACGTTTTCCTTGTGATCATGGAAAACCGTAACTGTTATAATTGGTAAATCTATAGTTTATCCACCAGTCCTTGTGAATCCTTGTTATCTATGTAACTGACATTCTTGACAAATTCAACTAGATATATCATTGAGGCATACTATGATTCTCCTTGCCATTGCAGCATACTATGATTATGAGATATCAAGTATTCATTTGCAACGTTCAAGTTGTGAGTTCGATCTGAGCGACCTAACGTTCTGCAACTTTAGAACAACATAATTTTCTTCTCTCTTTTCGTGAAGTGATGTAACTTTTACAATTTGGAACTCATTGTTTCAATCATGAATTGTTATAAACTAATTTTGAAAGTAAATTCAATAAAAAGGTGTTAAAATTAACTTTGTGAAAAATAAAATCTATAAATACAGCCCACAGGGCATAGTTCAATTGGTACTCGGGTTGGAGATTGCCAACAAGAGGTTATGAGTTCGAATCCAGGGATGTGCACAGTAGTTCGAATCCAGGGACGCGCACAGTGTGAGTGTTTCTCTGTTGCCAGGCCAAAGGCCTGGTTTGTGGGGGACACCTTGTGTGGGTAAATGCGTAAGATGTCACCCAATCTAGAAGGCCGGGGGACACCTTGTGTGGGTAACTGCGTAAGATGTCACCCAATCTAAAAGACCGCTGGACTCTTAATTTACATCCTCCACGCAGCTCCTTAGGGCTGTAGCAGTGGGGGCCCTTTGGGTTGGGGTTCAACCTTTGCCAACAAAATATATAAATATAGAAATTCTAAGATTTGAAGACACGCTTTTGAAGACACTTTTGGAAAGACTTTTGAGAAATCTACATAATTTTTTTATCTTCTTTCTTCTTCTTATCTGGTATTAAACACTTCAAATACACAAGTTCAATATTTTTCTCATGAAAAAAGCGACAAAAAGAAGTCATTATATCTGGAAGGTATTTGCTGCATAAATTACACTGTTCAATTGGTGAAGACAAAATTGTTATAAAGACAATGTAACATTTGTTACGTTTCGGTTGTTTTTTTTTTTGACTAAATTTCTGAACATGATTGGTTAAAGATAACACAGAAGAGTAACAAAACCTTTTGCCAGTAGAGTTTGATTTCTTTAATACAAGAGATATAACTATTTTGCAGATAGGGACTCCAGATAGTGTGATGGGGCTCTCAAAATCTCTGACTGAGAGGCTTATTCAAGAAGTATTGTAGCTGATCTTGTGTTCATCCCGATACCTGTGCGTCTTGGCTCGTTCCATAGCTTTACATGGCAATTAAAGCTGAAAATTTGTATAAGTAGCTAGTTGCTATGTATTGAAGTTCTTTTATTGCCTTTGTGAAGTACTTTTGGAGAATCAAAACATTTAGACTACTTTTGCATCTTGCCTGTAAATTTTGTTTTGGGGAAGATCTAGTTTAAGGCCATTAGAGTTTGAAAATTATGAGGCGAGCTTTGGAGCAATTGGTAAGGTTGTTGCTTTGTGATTTTGAGATCACAGATTCGAGCCGTGGAAACAGCTCTTGCACAAAGTATAGGGTAAGACTGCGTACATCAGATTGCAAAGCGATCCCGCCCCTCCTCAGAGCATGCGCAAACGCGGGAGCCCAGTGCATCGGGAACGTCCTTTAGAGTTTAGTTTAATATTTATTTTGGGACGATCTAGTTTAAGGCCATTAGAGTTTGAAAATTATGAGGGCGAGCTTTGGAGCAACTGGTAAGGTGGTTGCTTTATGATCTTGAGGCCATGTGTTCGAGCCGTGGAAATAGCTTCTTGCACAAACTACAGGGTAAAGATATGTACAGCAGATCGCAAAGCAATCCGGACCCTTCTTAGATCCTACGCGAACGCAGGAGTCTAGTGCACCGAGAACGCCCTTTAAAGTTTGAAAATTATAAATTGAAGTGTTATAATTTAATATTTATTTTGGGACGATATAGTTTAAGGCCATTAGAGTTTGAAAATTATGAGGGCGAGCTTTGGAGCGACATATAACGTTGTTGTTTGGTGATCTTGAGATCACGGGTTCGAGCCGCAGAAATACCTTCTTGCACAAAGTATAGGGTAAAGCTGTGTATATTGTAGAAATTGTACATATAAGAAATAGCCGTTGGATGTATGTAAATATTACCGTTGGAAAAATTATATCCGTTGAGGTGGAAGACTTCCTTCCCACTTGTATATATAGTTGCCTAGTGTAGTATTTTACCTTTAAGCAAGAATTCAACAATAAAATTGATTCTTCTTCAAACCTTGTGTCTATGTCGATCTTCTCTATTCGGCTTCCTTCTTCTTCTTCTTCAGTTTGTTGTTCACAGTTCTCTTCTCTACTTCCTTCATGGATAATCATCCTCTAGAATTTCTACATGGTATCAGAGCCTCTAACACCCAGAAAACTATGGTGTGAAATTACTGTGAATCAAGAAAGCGGTCGAAGAGAAGCTCGTGAAGGAGGAAAACAGTTCTTCTTCCAGGTATCGAGTTTTTCTCCCAGGTACCGAAATTTTTCTTCAAAACTATTGATCAATTTCTGTCTGATACAATTTCTCTGATCTTTCTCTCTCAAGAAAATTATGTTTGTCTCCCTCATTTCATCTTATGACTCTGAAATTTCCCTCGGTTACTTCTGTGTTTGGAAGTACCATTTTCTTTACCAATTAGTGCCATACACGTGTCTCACAATTCTTCCATATCTTTGTAAAATCTATACATAAGATTGGAAAAAAACAACAACAATAAACTCTCAAAATTGTCTTCACCGTTACTTTATCAAATAAGAACAGGACACGTGTCTCTTTGAAAAAGGGGTTTGCTGATTTTTTGTTCTTCTACATTTAAATAAAAATTCTGCTGATTCCCTGATCCCACTTGTCCTTTCCTAGTATTTTATTTGGTATATTTGGCACACATACAAACGCTCTCACCTACTCTAGCCTCCCTATTTTCTAAAAAGTCTTTTCTCACTTTTCCCTTGGGAAGCTGCTTTTTGAACACAAAGGACGAGGCCAGACAGCTGTTTCTCACATAAACTGATATTGATAATAGTTTTTTGCTTTGTTTTTTTTTTAAAAAAATTCAGTATCCAAGTAAAACAGAGGTTTCATTTATTGGAAAAATTTGCCCATTCAAAGCAATAATGTTCCTTTCTCATCTTCGTCTCTCCAGATCCTTCTTCCTCCACTTTGATGAAAGTTCTATAACTGGAAAATTTACTGCACTTTCTGCAGCAAGCTTTATACATTTTTTTTTTAAAAAAAAAGGAACCTTGGAATTTCTTCTCTCTCCGGAACTTTTCTTCCATCTTCACTCATCAATATGAAATCTTTGAAGCACAAAGACATGCACTGTATATTCAAGATTTACAAATTTAATCAAGGCAGCAAAACCAAGATTCTGGGTATAACACACTTTTTCTCTGTACTAGAGAACAACAATTTCAGTGTTCCAAGGATGTGGAATTATTTTTTTCCCTCACTTCCTTTGCCAGGTTTGCTATTCCTAACTTCCGTTCTGCGTGATCTGTGCAGTAAGATTTCAAGCTTAAATTTAAGAGGCTATGAAGAGCCTTGTCATAAGTGCCGGAATCTTTTCCAGATCCATGAGCTAAAAGGGAAAAAACACAGTAAAGTGTTTGTAAAGACATTACCTTGCTGAACTGTTCTTTCAAAGGCCATAGAGCCTCAAATGTTTCAAAGGTCATAGAGCCATAAATTCTTCAAGGCCATAGAGCCTCAAATGTTTCAAAGGCCATAGAGCCATAAATTCTTGGCCATAGAGCCTCAAATGTTTCAAAGGCCATAGAGCCATAAATCCTTCAAGGCCATCGAGCTAATTCTTCTTCCAATAGGCCATAGAGCCTTGGCCAAGAGCCGGAAAAATCAAAGAAATTTCAAGAGGTCACAGAACCTTGGCCATAGGGCTGAAAAAAAATATCAAAGAGGTAATATAGTCTCCAAGAGACCATAGAGTCTTCCATTAATTCATGGAGCCAAACAGCTTCCAGAACTATTCATTAATTTTGTCAAAGACCATTATGTCTATACACTTCCAAGAGGCTGTGAAGAGCCTTGGTTACAAAACGAAATCTTCTCATATAATGGGCTATAAAGAGCCTTGACTACAAAGATAAATCTTTGTAGTTGAAATTTTTATTTGGATTTGTTGGAAAAAATTTGTCTCTGTTCGAAATCTTTTTCAACTACACCAGTTTGTCACAAATTCCTCCGAGAAGATCATGAGGTCTTCTTATGTTTCAGGAACATGACATTAATTTCAGAAAGCTCATTCTGTTTATTCTTGAGTCTATATTAACCAGAAAAACTTCGATTGTCTAGCACCATTTTGATAAAGAATGTTTCTTTACATATGTTAGAAAGGAAAATTGTTCCCAATCTTCGGACCTTCTAGTTAATACAATATATTCCTTAAGATTCTCCCTCAAGGTCCTTGCTTCAATGTTCACGGCACATGTCTGCTTGTATATCAGTCCTTGTGCTTGAGATGGACTCTACATGTTTCACGTATAAAGAATATTGTGCCCAGTTATCTCTTGTGGAGGAGCATATGATTAACATTATGGGCAAGTGTTTCTCAAAGTGCAAGAGATTTCTGGACATAACCTGTGATGTTTTCTACTTGGTGTATCTATTTCTCTAATTTCAATTTGTAGAGCTTGCATGCTCTTATTTTGAATTTCGATTGCGATTCTGTTCATCTTATTTTTTGGCTCTTTGCCTAAAAGTGCAGATTTATCTTGAGCTTAAGTTTGATAAGTGCATGTTTCGATTATGAGATTGCATTGTTGCTGAATGAAAATTTGTTCTTTGTGGTTATGAGGAAAAAAAAGTTTTTTTTTTCTGAAAAATCTAAACCTGCAATTGAAGTCTTGGTTCATTCAAAATCGAAATGTGTTGTGAGCTGCATGCATATATCTGATACGAAAATTGCATATTTATTCTTCTTCATTCCATTGAGCTCAAAATTGAATCAGTGTTGTTTCATTGTTTAAGAAGTTGCACGATCTGAAAAAAAAAATCTATTTCCTATTGATTTCAATCTTTTTCAAAAATTGATCTGTGTACTCAAGTGTGTTGAGTGCATTCTGAGATATATTTAATAAAGTGCATATAGGTTATTTGCGTATGCGTATGGGTTATTTCCGTAGGATTGCAAACTGGTTTATACTAGGATCAGTTTTAAATTGAGTTCTTTAATAAAGTGCATAATCTTGCAAGTTGATTGAACCTATGTGTCTTGCGTGTTGACATAAGGTAATTGTCTTGGCACTCAATTTAAAATAGTGGCCATTGTTGCCACTCTTATTTGATGGATAAGAGTTCCTCTGAGCTATGAACACGAATAATCTTGAATTATTCCTCTGAGTCATAGACATGAACTCCTCTAAGCTATCTTAAATCAGGCTAGGAGAGCCTTAGCTACATAGCTGAAATCTTCTTAATTATTCCTGGTGCCATACATGATCCTTGTATCACTTGTAAGATATGATGGTCTAAATATTAAGGATATCTTGTCAGTTTAGTTTTATCAATGATTCAATGAATCTTTATGATTTGCTCTATGATTTGTATAACTTGTCGATGAATTATAATCTGTTTAGTTTTATTATTCTAAGCCTATATTTTTAATGAAACATGTTTCAAAATTATTAATATTGTCCTATTTAACAACTTCTGTCATGAGTATAGATCAACTGTTCTTAGTATATAGTTATTGACATGTTAAATGTTATGATCATACTAATCGTATGATCCTTTACTGATATATGTAATTTGTTAGCCATTCTAAAACTCTTCTTTACGAACTTTATCTTGTGATGGCATACTTGCTCCTATTTGCATTATCCTATGCTGCACTTACATCTCTAATTACTAGTCGTTATGGATCCTTTACTGATATCAAACTCATATACATTTTTACGTTCAAGTTTCGTATTAAGATTCTAGTCTAGGTTATTTCTCTTATAGCTTATTAGCTAGATGATCTTCTGATATGACCTGTTTTGAGGGGGAGAATACAGTAGTAATCTAAAATAAATCACCTGTTAACCTATTATTTTTTGACTATATGTCTAAGATTTACAAAAGATTCCTTCCTTCATAAAATAAATCACCTTTTAACCTATTATTTTTTGACTATATGTCTAAGGTTTACAAAAGATTCCTTCCTTCATTTCCTGAGCATGTTTCCCGTGGAAAGTTTACTTAAGATATAGTTTAAAATCCTTTCTATAATATGAAGTAGTTAATAGTGAAAAATTTCTAGCTAAGTATAAATAATTGTAGAGTCTTTGTTGACTTGTTCAAATCAATTTTACTTATTGGTTTGCCGTAGAAATAATTCGTGTTACTATTGTTTAGTACTGTGAATTGGTTTACAAAGGTGTTTTTAAACTGTGCTTTCCATAACTAATATGGGTTCCAGGATTGTCTTCCGCCATGGAAGACTTCTTGATTGCAGGCTTCATTATTGTTTATGCAGGAGATTCCAGAATCATTTACTAACAGTTACAATGCAGGATGGACAATGGAATTTTCTTGCAGGGATTCAAGAAGTAATATCAGGGGTTATGCACTAACATTTGTTTTGCAAAGTTATTTTTTATTTTACAGGTGTAACAAGGCTAGGAGTATCATACTAATGCTTTACGCAAGCATTCAAGAAAGCAACTGAGTGATTGTCTGCAGGTGCGTCGGATCCAGAAGTGTTGTGGATGCTCGAGTTAAACTGGAGTTGCTATTATACATATGGAGACATCAAAAGTGAAACATTGAAGACTAAAGACGTAGCAGCTATGAAAGAAATATTGAAAGCTCTTGTTAGTATACATGTTCCAAACTTAGTTGCATCTACCTATGCACTAAGTTTGAGGGGGAGTGTAGAAATTGTACATATAAGAAATAGCCGTTGGATGTATGTAAATATTACCGTTGGAAAAATTATATCCGTTGAGGTGGAAGACTTCCTTCCCACTTGTATATATAGTTGCCTAGTGTAGTATTTTACCTTTAAGCAAGAATTCAACAATAAAATTGATTCTTCTTCAAACCTTGTGTCTATGTTGATCTTCTCTATTCGGCTTCCTTCTTCTTCTTCTTCAGTTTGTTGTTCACAGTTCTCTTCTCTACTTCCTTCATGGATAATCATCCTCTAGAATTTCTACATATATCAGATTGCAAAGCGATCCGGTCCCTTCCCAGACCCTGCGCAAATGCAGGAGCTTAGTGCACCGGGAACGTCCTTTAGAGTTTGAAAATTATAAATTAAAGTGTTATAATTTAATATTTATTTTGGGACGATCTAGTTTAAGGCCATTAGAGTTTGAAAATTATGAGGGCGAGCTTTGGATCAACTGGTAAGGTTATTGATTTGTGATCTTGAGGTCACGGGTTTGAATTACGGAAATAGCTTCTTACACAAAGCATTGATAAAGCTGTGTACATCAGATCACAAAGCGATCTGGCCGCTCCTCAGACCCTACACAAATGCAGGAGCCTAGTGCACCGAGAACGCCCTTTAAAGTTTGAAAATTATAAATTGAAGTGTTATAATTTAATATTTATTTTGGGACGATATAGTTTAAGGCCATTAGAGTTTGAAAATTATGAGGGCGAGCTTTTGAGCGACATATAACGTTGTTGTTTGGTGATCTTGAGGTCATGGGTTCGAGCCGCAGAAATACCTTCTTGCACAAAGTATAGGGTAAAGCTGTGTATACCAGATTGCAAAGCGATCCGGTCCCTTCCCAGACCCTGCGCAAATGCAGGAGCCTAGTGCACCGGGAATGACCTTTAGAGTTTGAAAATTATAAATTAAGGTGTTATAATTTAATACTTTTATAAAAGGTGAAAGAAGATCGAATATTTTAAGAAAATTGTCAAGTGATAAGTTTAGATTGCGAGATCAAACAAATGATTCAATATTTAATATTACCTATCAGTCACATGCGTAACGAATTAAGAGACGAAGAAAGGAACGACACTAAACAGGCTCGCTTCTTACTTAACAAAATCTTAAAATTTTAATTAAATAAACCATGCATCAAAATGTAAAATACTGTTATAATGTGTGAGCATTATGTGTTTATGTACGTACATATAGAGCCGGGTTTCGGTGAAAGTAAACTCTTTATCCTTTAGGATGGAAATATTGTTTGCCAGCTTCTCATCCTCCCAGACCCTAGCGATAGTTTTTGCTGTTGTTGTAATATATAGGTATGTGTTGTTGTAATGTTATAATGCGTGATGTCATTTACTAACTAGGTACTCTTAATCAATGCGTGTATTTTAGAACGGGACAAAAATGATCCTAATAGTTATTTTTCATCTAATAAAAGATAACCAAAGGAAGATATCTCTTTTCTTCTGTTTTAACTACCATGATATAAAAATGTTCTTTTACTTTTATATATCTTAATTTTTGAAAAGCAACTGGTATTACAGTAGGAGTGAAACTAAAAACAATAAACAGTAACGATAAAGTTTCTTTTTCTTCAGAAGGATTTTTGGTATTGCAATTTTTGAGTTAATGGGAAAAGGGAATTTTTATTAAAGGAAATTTTCTTACAAAATCATTTTCGGTCTTCAACCCACAATATTTAATAGGCTTAGATGGATATGTATATGTTTCTTTCGTCTAAATCATGTACCAAATACAAAAAATAGAAAATGATGGCATGGCTATTGTTGCTACTTGCGATCGGCGCGACTTGCTTGAGGGTAGGGATGTTAACGAACCGAGCAAACTGAATACTAAGTTTTCGAATTCGGTTTCGTTTAGCTAAACGAACTGTTCGGCTTGGTTCGTTTAGCTAAACGAACTTTAAAATTGGTTTCCGACTCGATAACCTTATAAATGTTTAAACGAGCCGAACAGTTCGTGAACAATTCGGCTCGTTTATGTAGCGCCCCGCTCCCGAACCCTACATCGGAACCGGTGCACCCGTCGTAGTCCGCTATGTGAACTACAAAGCGTCGTTTAATTCTCTTACACGTCAGCAGTGACGTAGAAAATTTCGCAGCGGAAACGAAATAAATAAAATAAACATTCATTTTATTTCAACGTTTCAAATCCAACATCAAGTAAGTACCATATCTAAGTTCATTATTACATTTCATCATAAAGAAATAAACTGCCATAGAAAACATCTTCTTGCTCTAACTACCCCACTGTCCAAACTCAGCTCCGTCCTCTATGTACATGTAGTCGTACTCCTGCTCACCTGGGGAAAAATAAAGGGGTGAGTGATATAGAAATATCACCCAGTAGGTTCCCACCTCCTTCCGAACAATTTTATATATGACAACAAATAGCACGTAGCACAGGTATAGACACAAATAAATAAGTAAACAAATAAAAGCACAGCACAACAATTATGCGATGTCATGATGCATGCTTGTGTCACACGCAAAGACATCTCCACATACAAATGCCTGTCTCTCTACCGTGCAATGCATGAACCTCGAGGTGATCCTACCACACGCCTCGTCAGGCCACACGCCCCGTCGGGCCACACGCCTCATAGGGCCACACGCCTCATAGGGCAACACGCCTCGTAGGGCAACTCGCCTCGTAGGGCCACACGCCTCATAGGGCCACACGCCTCGTAGGGCAACACGCCTCGTAGGGCAACACGGCTCATAGGCCAATGAAATGCTCGTGCCATGAATGCAAATGCATAATCACGCGTAATCCGGTGCATCTATACTCATATATAAGCCCGCGCCCATACACGTGCATATATACGTGCATGCATACTCCCACACTTTTTTCCTTTTTCCTCTTTTCATCACTTATTTCCATATTTCCACAATTCTCTTATATCCTCTTAAATCATTACCCTCTTATATACAAATATAAATCTATTTACCTATTAATAACATTATTTATCCTTGCCTTTGTTTTCCCTAAGTATCCCCTAAATATATTTACGAATTTATATATAAATAGAATATATATTTTTTTTAAAAAAAACTGAATTCTGTTTTTCTTTCTTATTTATCATTTCCGTAAATAATTTAAATATTCATTCATTACATTTTAATTATACACAACTCTTCTATATATTTCATTTTTTCTTTTTCTTTTTAATTAAAATTAAACTTAAAATCCAACCAAACTAGAAAAACCCAAACCAAATTAAATCCCAACCCCAGCCCCCCAGAAGCCCAGCCCGACCCCTGCACCCTGCCCAACCCGCAGCCCCCCAGCCCGCCCCAGCCAGCCCGCCCCAGCCCTCTTCTTTTTTTTTTTTTCCTTTTACTTTCTTCTACCTGCACAGCAGGCTTTTTTTCCCCTCGGCCCAACAGCTTCTAGCCAGCAACCTTTTTTTTTTCCCTTCCCCTTCTGCACTTGGGCCGCCCCTCCCTTTCTTCTCTAGCCCAAAACTTCTTCAACTCCATTCTTTAAACTCTTCAACCCAAACCAATTTAAACCTTTCCCTAAAACTCAAATAACTCTTATTTCTAACTCTAATTTTAATCATATTACAACTTCTTAAATAACAATTGAGACACACTTACAAACATGAATTCAAAACAGCCGCGGCATATATATATGTAAAAGCACATGTATAACATTTTATGATACAAATGAAACACCCAAAACATATAATACATCAAATTGAATTATAACATGCAAATTAACAATAAATTCAAGCATATAACAAATAAATAACATATATAAAATTAGCTCAAAAAAAAAGGGCCACCTACCTCTTGATTGTAGTCTAAAGCTAATGGTGGTGTTGTGGTGATTATGGTGGTGCTAGTGGTGGTGTCGGCCTTCACACCCATCCTCCTTCCTTCCTCTTTCTTTCATTTCTTTTTCTTCTCTTTAGTTTTCCTCACTTTTCCTTATCAGCACTCCCTCTCTATTCCTCTTGAAGCACTCACGGTACCTTCTTTCTTATGCTAGACCATTTGGCCTTTTGGTCTCTCTTTTGTTTTTTTTTTATATATTTAGAAGAAGTAGGAGATTCATCCCCCCTAGGTAATTAGGATAAGATGATATTAAGGGTATTAATGGGGGTTATATCAAAGGTTTTCCTCTTTTTTTTAAAAAAAATTAATTTTTCATTATTATTATTATTATTATTATTTTACGGGTTATAACAGTCTACCCCCCTTACAATAAGTTTCGTCCTCGAAACTTGCGTCTGGTTTAATCAATAACTTAGTATGATTCTACTTGTTTTATCCACCTAGATAATGATCAAACTATACATCCGTTGCATACGTTGATATGTTCACATTACACTTTCTCGACATAGGACTAAATCTTCAGAATCATTTTTCTAATCCATATCTCTTCGCTTATTTAAGATCGTAACCTAATCTACCTATGGTTATTGAATCAACTTAAGGGTATTGTCATCATACCAAGGTTCTATGACCCAATCGTCGGTGTATACTCGTACTTGTATCTGCTGCCATCGCCAGTTCGCTAAAATTAGTTCTTAGATGTACTATAATCTTTAATTTAATTTTCTATAATGACAACTTATAAACCTCTATTTATATCATTTGGCGTGTATCATTCAACTTATTGTAGTCTACAATTCCGAATTCTTAACTCGTCATATATGATTCATCTCCTAGTTACATGTCCAAAAAAAATCCATCAAGTCTTCCGATTTATTACTCATTACACTTCATAGATATAGAATCAAATCTCAAAATCAATTATTATGTACGTACGAGCTAGTTCTATTATCATGTCATTACTTTTCTTCCAGATATATCATCAACACCTAGTATCCGAAGTATGTGCATGGATATATTTCCTTCGCTTTAAAGTAGTTTACGAAACTATAGCTCTAACTGTTTGAAATAATATACATTCTAATTTTTGCAAACACAAGACCCACGGTATCCTAGATTTGTTTTTGCAAAGCGGTGTCTTTAAATGACCATTCGTAAAATAACGGTACAACGTACTTCGCAAAATTATTTTGATGAAATTACATTAAAACAGTTGAAACACCACAATCGCAAAGTTTTTTTTTTTTTACAAAACGATTTGAGCACGGTGTCTTTTTCTTTCCAAAGAAATACAAATTCTGAAAGCTATTTTTTTTTTTGTTTTCCAAAACGAAACAATTGAAAACTCAACAATTATAAAGTTACATAAGAAAATTTGGATAAGGTACTTCTCTTTTTTTTTCCAAAAAATATATATATATATTTTGAAACTATTTCTGCTTCACAAAAATTAAATACGTTCATCAGAAGCAGATCAATCTATTCAAAGGCATTTAATGATACAATACTTGCAATGTTAATATTTGACAATAAATTTATTTTAGCAAAATCAATATAGCTAAACAAAAGTTTGAGAAATATAAGAGGTATATAAATATATCGTTGTTTGAAAACATCAATATTTTGAAATATATCAGTCTTATCAGGGGCAGTCAAAATTCCATTAGATGGCTATACGAATTCAGAAAGCAATATACCTTTGTAAGGTAATATACCATATAAAAAGATTGAAAGTAGTGGAAATATTTAGAAGCAAAAATCTTTGAAATGCATTTGAATATATAATATATCTTGGTGTACGTGTTTATAAGAAAACGTTTATTGCTTGAAAAATAGTCAAATACTTCGTAAAATTTTCTAAGTCACCACTATGTCAGTGAAAATCCACATATGCACCATTAAGTTGCCTAATCCTAGCATGACACGCTAAATATTGATCGACTTAGGACATTCTAATCCACCACGCTTCCGCACGCCGCACTAATCTACAGTATTTCTTTACCTAGTTATTCAAACGTTAATTCTAATTTAGTTAGATCTCAAAAGAAAAGCACCTATTACTTATTCATACTTATTCCATTTCAATTCAAGCCTACACGATACATCAGTACTTACGTGTTCCTATGAATCAACACTTGACCCAAATTTGTAATAGATTTGTCATCCCATTGTACCTTTTTTTTAATGCTTGCTTATCCCTATCAGTCAATATCCCTAGTATGACTAATATCTTAAGCTTAGTTGATAATCTAAAATTTCAACATCTTAATCATAACTATAAACCCATTCGTATGGTATTCTTTGCTAAACTCTACAGATCATAACGCTAATAAACCGTTACTTAGTCATTATCATTTTACTACAAATCATCCCTTAAGAACTACAATCTCCACTTACACCTAGTCGCATTCCGATGCCACTGTCGATGTAGAGGCGTGAATATGCTTTATATCATAATGATACGGTTTGCAGGGGTTAAATCTAAGGAAATTGTACGAATGGTTATAATCAGCAGTAAGGTGAAACAAATAATTCAGAGTCGTCTGGACTGCCCTGGGTATACGTGAGCATATCCCTTTTCTGAACATCACTTAGGTCTAATATCATGACTTTCTTTTTTTTCTAGAGTTGATACTTGATATGATTATTTCTCACGTCTAAAATCATTACTTAATTCTAAAATCCATGCTTAGAATATAATCACACTTACGACTAAGATCAGTGATCATGTTCAAATCATCACCTAATGTTCAGGTCGTAACTTAATTTCTAAGATCATAGCCTAGATTTATGCTTCCGCCATGGACCTAGAGAATTGCTCTGAAGATCGCACTGTCAATACGTAGTACCTCTTGAACTTATCCTGAAATTAAGTCCAAGTGATCGGGATGTCTGCTAATTCAGTCGCTACTGCCGCTGTGCTAGGATGTTGGTCATGGTGACCATGGCACCCGTAAGTGTTCAGCGGATAACCCCTGATTCGGGTGGTTATTACTGGCTTGTTCACGACTTGTCGACATTTTATGGTCTTGAGATCAGCCGAAATTATTTATTTATTTGATTCAGGCTAAGTTGAGGGGTATTGTAGGAATTTCTAATCACTAATGGGGTGCATGCAAAAGTTTAAGGACAAAATGGTAAACAATTAAAGACAAACGAACTAACGCTCTCACACCCTTTAACCCGGTCATGACTTAACTCTAAGATCATCTCTTAAGTCTACTTTGTTTATTAATGGTAAAATCATCATTTAAAGAAAAAGATCGGAGCTTATGTCTAAGTGATCTAGTTAATCTTGCATTTCCGAGGCGGATCTGGAGCCTCAGCTCTGATACCACCTGTAGCGCCCCGCTCCCGAACCCTACATCGGAACCGGTGCACCCGTCGTAGTCCGCTATGTGAACTACAAAGCGTCGTTTAATTCTCTTACACGTCAGCAGTGACGTAGAAAATTTCGCAGCGGAAACGAAATAAATAAAATAAACATTCATTTTATTTCAACGTTTCAAATCCAACATCAAGTAAGTACCATATCTAAGTTCATTATTACATTTCATCATAAAGAAATAAACTGCCATAGAAAACATCTTCTTGCTCTAACTACCCCACTGTCCAAACTCAGCTCCGTCCTCTATGTACATGTAGTCGTACTCCTGCTCACCTGGGGAAAAATAAAGGGGTGAGTGATATAGAAATATCACCCAGTAGGTTCCCACCTCCTTCCGAACAATTTTATATATGACAACAAATAGCACGTAGCACAGGTATAGACACAAATAAATAAGTAAACAAATAAAAGCACAGCACAACAATTATGCGATGTCATGATGCATGCTTGTGTCACACGCAAAGACATCTCCACATACAAATGCCTGTCTCTCTACCGTGCAATGCATGAACCTCGAGGTGATCCTACCACACGCCTCGTCAGGCCACACGCCCCGTCGGGCCACACGCCTCATAGGGCCACACGCCTCATAGGGCAACACGCCTCGTAGGGCAACTCGCCTCGTAGGGCCACACGCCTCATAGGGCCACACGCCTCGTAGGGCAACACGCCTCGTAGGGCAACACGCCTCGTAGGGCAACACGGCTCATAGGCCAATGAAATGCTCGTGCCATGAATGCAAATGCATAATCACGCGTAATCCGGTGCATCTATACTCATATATAAGACCGCGCCCATACACGTGCATATATACGTGCATGCATACTCCCACACTTTTTTCCTTTTTCCTCTTTTCATCACTTATTTCCATATTTCCACAATTCTCTTATATCCTCTTAAATCATTACCCTCTTATATACAAATATAAATCTATTTACCTATTAATAACATTATTTATCCTTGCCTTTGTTTTCCCTAAGTATCCCCTAAATATATTTACGAATTTATATATAAATAGAATATATATTTTTTTAAAAAAAACTGAATTCTGTTTTTCTTTCTTATTTATCATTTCCGTAAATAATTTAAATATTCATTCATTACATTTTAATTATACACAACTCTTCTATATATTTCATTTTTTCTTTTTCTTTTTAATTAAAATTAAACTTAAAATCCAACCAAACTAGAAAAACCCAAACCAAATTAAATCCCAACCCCAGCCCCCCAGAAGCCCAGCCCGACCCCTGCACCCTGCCCAACCCGCAGCCCCCCAGCCCGCCCCAGCCAGCCCGCCCCAGCCCTCTTCTTTTTTTTTTTCCTTTTACTTTCTTCTACCTGCACAGCAGGCTTTTTTCCCCCTCGGCCCAACAGCTTCTAGCCAGCAACCTTTTTTTTTTCCCTTCCCCTTCTGCACTTGGGCCGCCCCTCCCTTTCTTCTCTAGCCCAAAACTTCTTCAACTCCATTCTTTAAACTCTTCAACCCAAACCAATTTAAACCTTTCCCTAAAACTCAAATAACTCTTATTTCTAACTCTAATTTTAATCATATTACAACTTCTTAAATAACAATTGAGACACACTTACAAACATGAATTCAAAACAGCCGCGGCATATATATATGTAAAAGCACATGTATAACATTTTATGATACAAATGAAACACCCAAAACATATAATACATCAAATTGAATTATAACATGCAAATTAACAATAAATTCAAGCATATAACAAATAAATAACATATATAAAATTAGCTCAAAAAAAAAGGGCCACCTACCTCTTGATTGTAGTCTAAAGCTAATGGTGGTGTTGTTGTGATTATGGTGGTGCTAGTGGTGGTGTCGGCCTTCACACCCATCCTCCTTCCTTCCTCTTTCTTTCATTTCTTTTTCTTCTCTTTAGTTTTCCTCACTTTTCCTTATCAGCACTCCCTCTCTATTCCTCTTGAAGCACTCACGGTACCTTCTTTCTTATGCTAGACCATTTGGCCTTTTGGTCTCTCTTTTGTTTTTTTTTTATATATTTAGAAGAAGTAGGAGATTCATCCCCCCTAGGTAATTAGGATAAGATGATATTAAGGGTATTAATGGGGGTTATATCAAAGGTTTTCCTCTTTTTTTTTTAAAAAAAAATTAATTTTTCATTATTATTATTATTATTATTATTTTACGGGTTATAACAGTTTAACTAAACGAATCCGAATACATGTTCGAATTCGGATTGTTAACAAATAATTACCGAACGAATATGAACCGAACACGAACCAAACTCAAACTGTTCGCGAACTGTTCGGTTCGTTCAACAACCCTACTTGAGGGAAAGATTGTTCCTTATAAACATCAAACTGCGTACATCAGATCGTAAAGTGATCTAATTTTTTTCGGAAGCTACACAAACGTAATAGACTAACAACGCCCTTTTATAGACAGTAGACATGTTTTAATTTTTGTGTACAGAAATGGGTTGAGCCTCTATATGGGATGAGAAACAACCTTTATAATTATTTCGATTAAATATGTAAAAATAATATTAGACACAGATGAGTAAACTCAATTCCTTCTATCATTTTGCCTTTTAACATATTTGTCCATTTCATTTCATGACGTAAAACCCTTCACGTAATATTTCTCTTAATATATATAATTCCTGACACCTCCTAATATGACCAACAACGTATTAATTTCCTATGGCATGGCAACTTATTATGACAGCATATTAATTTCCTATAGAATGACAACTATGACGGAATATATGTGGTCGAATGTACAACAACATTACTCTATTGCCTTAGAGTCTTCTGACTATAACGGAATATATGTGGTCGAATGTACGTAACCATATCCATGTGTTAGAAACACATAGAAGTTGTTTCCCGATGACCTATGATAAAAATTGCGTCAAGCTATGTCGATCGACTATAATTTCACAATATATAAAGCACAGTCAATCAAGTTTCAAATAACTATCATCATTTTTGTCGTCTTTTTCTACCACCTCTACTACGTGTGCTACTATTATTTATTTTTTTCTTTTTTGCTTTTGTTCTTTCTTTTCTTTTATTATTGAGTTATTTTTTTTTCAAAAGACGTTAGCCAGTCGAGCAAGGAATTGATGAAAATCAAAATGAAAAAATTTGACACTACAAAAAAAAAAAATAAAAAAATTTAGGTGTCACGATCTATGTCATATGATAAGGGCAAGACCGGAAAATATCAGTACGAGCTCTATAACTTTTATGTTATAACCCAAACCAAATTAGGAGTTTAAAGATGTCGAAACGACTTAGTAGGATACTTACGGTTGATATTGACTTATGATCTTCCCATGACCATATGATGTTTTGTTATGCTTGTATGAGTGTATTATAACCAATGACAAATATACGATACATGATAGACAATATACAAAGTATGACATGTGATGATATACAATGTTGGTTGAAGCATAACAGGCGATGCAAGATAATCAAGTGAAGCGTGTCGTGTGATAAAATACATACATACATATATATATTGGTTTATTATTTTTAATACTAAATATTTACATATGGATGTGGCGTAAAGTTCACAATATAATGACCTTTAATTACTTTTAATACTAGATGAACTCGAATTTTTATTTATCGCATTATTTGTTCACATTATTATATTATAAGTTTTGCTCAAAATAATTTTGGCGTTTCGTACTAAATAATATAGATTAAAAGAGATGCATTATCAATCAATTGTAATTAAAATTTCAGAAGAAATTAGAACTTTATTGAAATATATCAAGAAAAATACAACGAGTTCAACTGACATACTAAGTATCTTCTACACTATCATATCTATCTCTATGTACATAGTCTAACCGGCTAACCCTGAGAAAATTGTACTTAAAATTTATTTTCTTTATACCTCTCCCTGAGAAAATAACATTTATAAGAACAAATTCAAATATCTCCATTATAAATTAGCTTACTTTCGGAAAAAAGAATACTTCTCGCAGAATTTAATTTTGTTTTGATTAACGCCTATCAGAACTATTTTCAGTAACCATCGCGAAATTATTGTTAGTCTTATATTTTAGGGGAAAAAAAAGAAGTACTAAAATTTATTTTATTTGTTAAATTTTTTAATCGTATTTTATATTTATGTTAAAAAAAAAAACCTCGGTGAATTTCTGCCGTTGTTCATCAACGGTTGCTTCACAACAATCATCATTTTCCTTGCTTCCCGGTGCCGCTTTTTCAAACTTTCCCGCTACTTCTCTCGTCTAGGGTTAATGCAAGCAGCAAATCGACCAACAAATTTCGCTGAACGGGAAAGCAGCCCTGCTCCTACAAGTTCACAGAAGCGTGCTGATTGAAAATGCCAGTCGGAGTTCGAGAAATCTCTGTCCTAGGCGAGTTCAAGCCATTTGGCTTGGTTGCTGAAGTTTTCGACGGGAAGCCTCCCGACAGTATCCACGACGATTACCATTACTTTCTGTTTGACCCTGTAACCGCAAAGCAGAGAAGCGTGGATGATAATTTCAAAGGCCTCCCATGTTCTAGTGATCGAAGCGACCACGAGCTTTTTATTAGAGGAAACAGGTAAATTTTACTAGTATGTTATATTCTTTTGGTATCTTGACCATTACGTATCTCAGACCGGATTGATTCGATCTACGGTGTCACAACCTGAGTGAATTTTAAATTGACAGGCTAATTTGGAGTACTGGCGCCCGGGTTCATAAGAGATTCTCTTTACCTTCCGAAGTCCTTAAGGTTATTTCTCTTAGTATTATATATGTACCTTTATTATGTGATGTAGAGGTTGTCTCATCGTAATTTTCTATTTATTATTCGATGAAAAAATTGTTATAATTTGATAGGTTGTTCTATATATTGTTTGTAAACTTTCAAAGAAACCAACATTGTGCTGCTGATATTTGATAATTGCTAAAGTTTTGGGATACTACCCCTAATATGTATTCGGAGTGTGTGGCTCAGGATAATGTTTTGCTATCTGGTTCTAGTATTCCTAGACTCGTCGATATATTTCGTGCAAATTATCTTGCTACTTGGCATGTATTTCGTGCAAATTATCTTGCTACTTGGCCTCTATATGGGCTACCTATCTTGTAACATATTTGCTTATCTATGAAATTTGACTTAAAAAAAACGTATATAGATTTGGAGTAGAAACCTTAGCCAAGTCTTGAGACTTGCTGTATGCTTCAGAGATATAAAAGAAGTATTCTATACATATGTTTATGTTAATTTTTACTGGTTGGTGATCATTTGAAAGAAAATTGCAATTCTCCCCAGTGACAAAGATGTTACTTTATCATGGCTTCTAAACAGAAGAATCATTGTTTGAATCTCATGGCTAGTGCTGCCTCACTGTTCACATTGACAGAAAAATGTTCTGTGCATCTTGTGCGTCTTAGTGAAAATTTATAGTAGAACTACAAGTTATGGTTGTGTTGAAATGTATAAATATATGATTTACTCTTTTGTTAAGCTTTTAGATGAGCTGATAATATCTTAACTGGGAAGACAATGTTATATCCTCTTCTGTCTGAAGAAGTCGATATCTTATCTTTTCTTCTTTCTTTAAGTTAAAACTGTCTATACATGGAACCTAAGCAGTTGGCATGGAAAATGTTTCGTATCCATGTCATTTCTTTTGATGTCTTGCTAATTAGTTTAGTGGAGAAGAAGTGATGCAGCTCCATGCACTTTCTAGACAAGTTATTAAGGACTTATTTAAGTGACTTCATTACAACAGCCTACCGTCCCTCAATAATGCTGTTGTTGCGGAGACACCTCAAATATGTGTCTTATCTTTAGCAATGTTAACATGGACCATATCACACTTTTGACCATGAGCAAATGCATGTCTCCCTAGGGCTTTTGTTGTTACCATTGTGTTTCTTTATGTGCCTTTTCTGAATGAATGCCCCTCTAGACTACAATATGGAAGGACATGGTTCGTAATCTGTAGCTGACATTTTGTTGGAACCGTAGGCATGCTGGTGCAGGATGGGTGAAAGGTCGGATGCTCTTCTATGCGTTCTTCTAACTGGTAGTTTGATCATGTTTAATACAACAGGTGAATGTAACTGCACGTTTTGTTACTGCCTTCCTTTGAATTGATTGTTTCTTAGGCCTTACGGATGTCTCCCCTATATGATTGTTTTTGTATTAAGCTAATATGGTTCCTATGAAAATTGTTTCAAACTCAAAAGTCTCTTGGTAGTTGGTAACCACCTTAAGGATGAGGGAAAAATGCATTACATTTATATCGTGCGCAGTGTTTGCTTTTATTTTTTAAGATTTTGCATATTCTTGTTTCTTATAGATACTTCTAGAAATAAGAAGTTATTGTGATTTGTGACTTGTCCATCCTAATTTACTTTTCCCCCATCTATTTTACAATCTAGCACGTCATGGTTAGATTGTTTACTTCTGTTATTATTTGTTCCCAAAAAGTAATTATCTTTGATCCAGTAAAACTTGTTTCATTCTTTAAGGTAGTTTTGCCGTGCTATTATCGGTGTGTCTTTGTCAGAGTTAAACAATGGGATATTTTTGATCATGTGACAATTGTCTACAGGTGAAGTAGCATCTGTTCCTCTTTCTCACACAGTTGCATCAATTTGGCCTCTTCCTGTTGGTTTACTCATTCAACAAGAATCTGAAGGAAATTCCTCTTCCAGTGCATCATTTGGCATTCGTGGCAAGAGGGAATTTGGACAGATTCCTCAAAGTAACTATACCCCAGGGCATGCCTTTGAATCCACATTCAGGGGAGATGGGGTTTCTATTTCGTCGCATTTGATATTGACAGATCTGCTGGAAGAACCTCAGGCAGCGTAGAACTTTAATCTGTCAATGCTACTACTTTTTCAGTTACTTTTTCCTCATTTATATAGCTCTTTTCCAAGAGCGCATATTGCATTCTGAGGTTAACAATTTGCTTTACTACTAATACAGTTAACATATATCGAGGAAAGGGGAAAATTAAATGTCTTGAAGGAATATGAAGAAAGAACAATATGGACAAGTGATTGTATCCCTTTGATTGTATCATATAACAAAGGTTCAAGTTTTATTTCTTTTACTTGTATATGAGCCTCTTACACAAAAAAAAAAAAAAGAAAACTTGTATGTGAGCTTCTACCTTGTTAAAGCAACTGAAATAGTGCTGCTCTGACTGTACTTCTATTTGCAGGCAAGATGCAACACAGCGTGTGGGTTGCAGAAATGATAAATTCCAATCTTGAAGCTGTAAAATTTGGAGTTTCAGATGAACTTCCTACAGGAATACTAACAAAACACTTCTTATTCCGAAGGATATGGCAGGGGAAGGGCTCACATACTGCTGCTAGTAAGGTGCGGGATATTGGCTGTGTTTTTCCCGCTTTTTCAGTGAATGTCAATCTAAATGAAGGAGTTTTATCATTTTGCTACTGTTAACCGGAAATTTTTATGCCCATTTATTTTTCCTTCTTTGCTAGTACTGAGTCACGTACAAATTAAGCTGTTAAATGTATGAGATGTTTCCTTAATTTGGAAAATTACAAGGACTAGCATATTAATAAAAAGCAGTGGACCTGTCTGCTTTGCAGAATGATGTAAGTAGAAATTTGAAACCTTAGTGGTCTTTTGGCTTAAATTAGTGGGGATTTTATTATTGCAAAGTTTTTATGTTTGTTTTAGTAGTATTATGTCTCATGTTTGATTGAAGTAACTCTCGAAGTACTCGCGTGATGCCATTGGAGTATACATTCTTTCAAAAGGCTTTACTCTCACGGTCTGAGAGCAAATAGTGAGTTCTCAATTCTATGAGACTGCAAACATGTACTTTCAATGTTGCACTTTTCTCCTAAAGACTGATGTCTGCTGTTTCTTTTAGGATACACGGAAGTTTTCCCCAATGCACTTTTCTCCTCAAGATATTCGATATGTTTGTATATGTTTGATTTTTTAGTTCTTAAATTCCTGTTTGAAAAACTGTTGAATATATTGGTTGCTACCACAGTATCACACTAGATAAATCTCTAAGTTCAAGACATGATTTATGTATCATTGTGTTCCTTTTTTTATTAAGTAAAATTTTTATTGATATATTTGAAGGATCTATCGCTCTATGTGAAGTTCAAAATGAAGAACACTCTGTGTAATCTTTCTGCGTCTTCTTGGGAATGGTGTTGCATGTACCCTAGGGGCCATTGGAAAATTTTGATCAATGTTTGACCTATTAAAAAGTACTCCATTCTTCCAAAAATATCGTCATAGGCGATTTCCCAACATAATGTAAACTACGGTATGTTGAACAGTCAACTATGACAATATTTTTGGAATAGAGGGGATAAATATTTTTATTTTTTGGGGATAAAGTTTAAGAGTAGTCTATGTGTTTAGTAAACAGCTGGTGATGGAAGATCTTTGGCAAAGTGCACTTTTTCCCATGTTCTTGAAGCTTATGGATTGTTGCTTTTCTCTGCAGCCGTTTTCTGAATTTTCCTTGACCTGGAAATCTTATTTTTATCATTGACTGTTGTCATCATTTTTCGAGATTAACAAAATCAAGAAATGATCATATCTGTTTTTTCTAGTAATTGATGGCGGGCCTTTTTCCCCATCCTTCATTAGGATTGTCACTTACTGCTGATGTTTCTTCCTCGACTTGGGCGTCTCATTCTTTCTCTCTATTGTTCTCACTAGCTTTTGACATAAATGTAATTAATATGATGCTACTAAGAAATACAAATGATAATAATAATACGATGCTCATGGTTATATCAGGTATTCCTAGCAACTGATGGTGACTGTGTGCCTATCATATGTTTCCTTCTTCATGAGCAAAAAAAGATGCTAGCCTTGCAGCTTCGGAGTGTGGAAATCAACGGTGAGATTACATATGATATTAAACCTGACATGAGCTGGAGCTTACCTGCAATTGATGCAGAACCTGTGAATATTACTGGTTCTAGGTACATTTTTCTCTTTCCGTTATTCACTGCTTCTGTAATTTTTTCCAGAGGGTTTCATTTTCAACGGAGTCAAGGGCACACTCTTCCTTAACTTTGGAATATGATGGAATAAAACAAAATGAATCATTGAATTGGATGCGCTTCTTATATTGTGAAGTAGCAGTTGATCGACAAGCTTGATGCAATTTTTATTAATGGTTATCGGGAAACAACCTCCGTGTGCTTCCAACACATGGGTATGGTTGCATACATCTGACCACCCGATACCCTGCCATAGGCGGAAGCCTCTAAACCAATGGAGTGTTGTTGTTGTTGTTGTAATCTTTTACAGAATAAGTCTCCTCTCTCATTCAAATTAATAATAATGCTAATGGTGGTGTTATTTTCTTTTTGTATAGAGTGGACAGGGGAATAGTGCTCTGCGGGGACGTCTTGGCTTTGACGCCAGAAAACAGTCTTCTTCTATATGTAAGTTGTCCAAGTTTTGGATTAATAAACTGTGGAACATTCTGCATACATATGCATATTTATTTGGGAGATTTCTCCAAGGTTCTGGTGAGGATTCCCCTCTAAGGTGCTTAGCTCTTTTAGTGGTAGTTTATTCTATTCCCTGGTGGAAAGCATATTAGAGTATTAGTGAAACCATTTTGCTGAAAGCAAGTTATTTTGATGGATTCATGTGCTACAATCCTTTGGTATGTGTCTTTTTTTTTTCCTGAATGACATGTTTCATACAATTTTGTAGTAGTTTCTTCGCTTTTTGTATGGGAGCAACTTGCAGTTTGAATATAAGCTTCTCTTTACATGTTTGTGGGAGCTGGCAGTTTTCTTTTCCCAATGCCAGCTTGAGACTTGTCTACTGCTAAACGAGATTCACTTGTAAAATTATGATTATTTGTCCAGACTAACTACTTGTTTAGGAACTTCAAGAAGTTGATGAGAATACAGTTGAACTGATTAAGTTTGTTGGCTTACATGTAAACTAATTCTCCTTCAGACTAGTTTTCAATTATGCCTCACGAGTTGTATCAAATTTCAGAATTAGATTAACTTTTAACTTTTTATCAATATTTATGAGCTTTTATATCAACTTATTTTGTGTCATTAACAAGAAATACTTTGTCTAACTCGACTTTTCATATTGATGTTTGATTTTACCATGTTGTGCAAATTCTAGCTTATGTATGATTGTTAATCCTGTTGTAAGGCCAAAAAAGGTTGAAGTAAACATGATTTTATCATTGTTGACTTACCATCTCCTCTAAAAGGTTAAGGAAAATAGTGCGGTCCTTCACGCAGGTGCAACAGTAGTAACAAATTGTAGTAGTATATCAGTAGTATTAATTTTCAAAAAGTGGAGGGTTCAAATTGCAGGATTTGAACCTTTGACTTCCTGCTCTTTTAACATGTTAAATTATAATACATCTAAAAGCTTACGAACTTGAAGAGAATAGTAATTTATACATTTGTAGACTTGCAATCACAAAACATTTTGTATAAATACAAGTTGAGTACATCAAATCAAAGTTGTATCTACAAAGCCCGGTTAAGCTATTTCCCACGCATCTCCTCGCAAACAGTCAATAGAATGAGATGTTTATCAGTTCAATCGGCATATTTTTGCTTCATAATGTGAAGGCATCACCTAAATCTTGCTAAATAAAGGCTTTGAAAGGGCACTCCTTTGTGTAGATGTACTAGCTACCATTAAAGGGTGGGATCTTGGTTAAGAATATTCCAATTGGTTATGGTTTTAATCATGGGGAAATGAAGTTGATCCATATAGCATTATGATTCTGCTTAGATTATTTTGTGGAGGTTTGCCTTTCCGGTTGATGCAGATTTAGCATTTTTTTGTCATTTTGACTTGTGAAGAATAGAGTGAAATGTTTCTTAGTTCTATGCTTTCGGTTTTTTTTGTTTTTCCTTATTCATGTTGCCTTTTAAGCTGTTGCCTGTCATTTTTCTCTTTTCCAGTCTGGAAAGCAATGCCTCTGTAGATTTGTTTTGCCACCTTCTTTGGGTAAAAATAAACAATGGTGTGATCCAAAGTCTTCTGGAACATCCAGTTTTCATGACCTGAGAGTTGTTGGATTGGCAGATGCTGTTCAAGGACGCATCAACATCCTGGTGAACAGTGGACAGGTATGTACTTTTTTTATAAAGATTTCTTGCTTTGAGATGTGAATTGGAAGCACTTCCCTTAAGACGAGAGTGCTCTTAGTTTTTTCTGATTGGTTTACATTGAGGGTTTGTTCTTATTGCTCATTGGACTCGGGTCTATAGCTGTAATCAGGTCTAGGTTGACATTTTCTTCAAATAATGTAAAATGATGTATTCCTTAAGATCTTGATATATATCATTTTGGTTTAGGGGATGCCATTATTTTCTGGCATCTCATATATGTCATCTTTCGTTCTATACTCTCTGTAGGTGTACAGATGTTCACTGCAGTGTGAGCCTTCCTCGTCACTGGTGAATGATTGCACCCGAGCCTTGGCTGAAGGTCTTAGTTCTGATTTTCATAATCAATTTCTTGGAATGCTCTGGGGTGATAGTTGTTCAGAATTTCTAGAGAAAGCAGGCGGATGTGTTGATTTACAATGGGATCATTTTTGTCGGTCAATTATGGCCATGTACAGAAAACCTGATGACGGCGTTCAAGATTTTCCCTCTTCTGTTTCAGAGTCTTCATGGCAGTTCCTTGTTAATAGCAGATATCATAAGCATTATGACAAAAATTATAGTATTACCAGATCTACTAGTTTGTTGCCGCTTGAACCACAAGGAGCATTGTCTGTGTCATACTTGGGTGGTAGATATAAACATGAAAAATCATTTCCTTCAGAATTTTTAAGGGAGACTTTGGATTCCCTTCACGCAGTTTATGAAAATCTGAAACTCAATGTTATTCGAAAAAGGTAAACGTTGTTTTCTTATGTATATCTTTTATCTCTCAAAACCTTCGTAGATTAATTGTTCTATGTAGATGTCCTCCCTCTTTGCGCTAGTAGGTTTGTGTATTTATTTTTTGTAAAAGGTGGTTCTATCTAGGAAGGGGATTCTATTATTCATTGTGAAAGAGGTCCATCATATTATTCAAGCGATTGTTTTCTTGTGCATATATTTTATAACCCGTCACCTAAACTGATTTTCCCCTTTATGTCCTACCTTCCGTGCATAGTTTTGCATGTTTGTGTGAAAGGTGGTTCCGTCTAGGGAAAGGGGTTTCTATTGTTTATGTAAAAATACAGTATAGTATATATACACACATACTTGTACAAATATAGTGCACATATACTAGAATTGTGTATAGTGTAACTGTATATAGTAAAGTATTAGTTTAGACAAGTATATAGTATAGAAAACAAAGTAGCTGTTGTGACTGCTGTAATCTAGCCGTTGGCCTTATAGTCGTTGGAAGCTACATCTTCCCAGGCTATCTAACGGCTTCTCCTTTGTATTTCAAGAATTAAGTTGGATATACATTCACTTTCTTACATTCCTATATGGTATCAGAGTCTTCTCATCTCTCTTTCTAAATATTTTTAATAGCGGCTTCATCCTCTTCTACCTCATAGCAAGTTGAAGCAATTTCCACTCTTGATTCAGCATCAGGAGCATAGTCTCATGGTTCTTCTATCATTGATGAGTCTCCTATAGTCATTACTAGTCACAAACTAAATGGGGACATGTAAAGACAAAGAAGAATACCTGTATGGAACTGTGACAGGTAAAGACAGAGAAGAATACCTTTATAGAACTTTCTTAATGAAACTGACTCTAAATTTTGAGTGTGAAAGTTTGAGAACAGCATTATCATGTCATGGTTGATAAGATCAATGCTTCCAGAAATAAATGATGAAACATGTTCATATCATTGAACCTCTTTGGAGTTGATACCATAAGAGAGGTTTATTGCTGGGCAACGGTTTCTGTCTAATAGCTGTCAAAAATTTCCTACACATTCAGTCTTAGATATTTTGTTACACTTCTTTTGTAAGACCATGCAGTTAGTATTTGTTCATTGACATCTTCTTTGATCGAATAAATTTGTACTGTGGAATGGCATAGTTTTTGTGGCATCTCTGACATGCTGATTGGCTGCAAATATTAACTGCTTACAGATCATGTTAATTTTTTTTTTTGACTTTATATTGGGAAACAGGGATTAGGACATAGAGCCTACATGTTACATGACAGACAATGCAAATTAAGAAATCCTACGATGCTCTAGAAAATATTCGGTAAGCTATATGCAACAAGACATAAAGAGATGTTCAATTCTTCACTTCTTTACTAAACTTCAAGAACCAGCGTAGAGCCATTTTGACTAAAGTCTTCTGAGACACCTCGCTCTTTCCTTTTGTGCATGGATTCCCGTGCTTCTTGCCAAATCCTATCAACAGCAGGTGGTATTTCAAAGTTCATACACAGTAGTTCCTTCTGAAAATTATTCCACACGTTTCCCGTCACCTTCGAAGTTTTGAATCCCACTGACATAACCTTTTCATACTTGTTAGGGTCTTCAGTGTGTACCCATCCACATGTGTCTGATACAGGGGCATGAAAAGAGCCATGGGACACGAGTCTCCATGTGATCCTAGCTCAATCCGTGTTGGTTTTGGCTTATAATGCCCCACTGCAGTGGCCTGTCCTGCATCCCAACTATTTGCCAGTTTCTTCCACCAGATCAAAGATTTCTCGCCTACTCCACTTCGTGCCTATTCTAGTGTTGCGACTCAACGGTTATCCTACTTGGGAATACGATGACATTCTAAGAACCCATGTGATCTCATCATTAGAGTACCTGCTGCGGTCCTTATGAGTACGGCAACTAAATCTTTATAACTTCTGCTTCCACCTACCTAACAACTGACCATCTCCATCTATTTGCTCATTAGTTGATTTAGGTTGTCGGTTTTTATACCAAAGATATATTTAGAGGAGCTATTTCCCAGTTGACTTTGTATCAGCTCGTTGCATGGGTGTCATTTTCTCCACGCTCAAGTGTGTCTGGTCCTTTTAGTTGCCAGATCCTTCCATTGTTTATCTGATAAACGGCAGGCTAAACTGTATCAATATTGTTATTTGTACAAGTACTATCTGTAGATTTTTTCCCAATCCAGTGACAGCTGGCGTTTAAAGTTCGTGTATCTCTACATGCCCAGAATCAGATTGTAAAGCGAAATATATATCCTTTTTGGATTTTTTCCACGTGGAAGGTCTCTGTTTTATTTCCAGACTATCTTGTATCTTCCATTTTTGGCTTCTGAAGTTCAACAATGCCTGTTGTGCTGATGAATTGGCTTGTATTAATTTTTCAGACGTATGTTATTATTATTTTACTTATAATATTCCTTATTACTACTACTACTATGTCCACCACCACCACTTCTACTAATAGTTTTTCTCTTATTTTTGTTGTTTTGACTTATCTTCATTTGTTTTACTTCTTAAATCTTTGTATGGAAATCTTCATGCAGGGACTTGGGTCTTCTGGTAGTCCTATTATGTGATATTGCTGATTTTTTGTCGGAAGAAAGCTACTTGGATCATTATGTACGGGACTTTCCTCGTCTTTTAACAGGTTACAGGGTGCAGCAGGCACCATTGCAGGATAAATCTCCACCTAATTTATTCAGATGGCTTGAAACCTGTTTGTATTGTGGTTTCAGATCTGCTAATGTCAGTGACCTCCCTTGCCTAATTTATAAAGATGGAACTTCTGCTGTTAGCTGGAGCAGAAAGCTAGTGTCTTTCTACGGTCTCTTATGTGGTAGTGAATTATTAGCGAAGAAACTGTCGTTTGGTGTTTCCTGTACTGTAGCAGATGGATCGTATAGTTCTCCAGAGGAACTGATGGTCTTGGCGATGGTGGGTGAAAGATTTGGTTTGCAACAATTAGACATGCTGCCAGTTGGTGTGTCTCTTCCCTTGCGCCATGTATGTTGACATTCCTAACTTTATGCATGGTTTTACAATTAACTAATGGAACTTTCCCCTTGTAATCACAAAATTGTGAGTTGGTCTGACATGTTCTACTATATGTTGTCTTGTCAAACACTTTCTTTGGCTTCTGAAGAAACATAATGATCCTGCAACCCTAATGTGTTTTTAGATGCTTTATATTGCTTTTAGCTCTTACTAGTTCGTTGAGACACGTGATGAACATTCACTGTTTTGGGTCGTTGCTATTCCTTGTGAAAAGTTTTGCTATTGACTTTTTCTTTTGGACACTTAGGCTCTAGCTAAGTGCCGTGATTCTCCTCCCTCAGATTGGCCGGCTGCTGCCTATGTGCTCCTTGGTCGGGAAGATTTGGCTTGGTCCCGTCCAGACCATGCAACCTCATCCATGGATTATGATCCTTCTGCGGATGGATATTCTGTTTCTTTGTCTACTCCGTACATGTCTCAACTGCACCCAGTCGCAATTCCTTCCTTAGTTACCGATGCCAACGAACAGGAGATCACTAAGTTGGATGATGTTGATTCAAATAATGGGTCTGTCGTTGATGGAATGGAGCATATCTTCAATTCTAGTACACGGTTGCAATACGGGCGTGATTTGCGCATGAATGAGGTGGGGGCTATTCATTATTGCCATCTACAGCTAGCTACATACTTTCAGCTTTATGTTTTGTTCTGATTCTTGTACTTATGCACTCAGAATTTAAGTGTTTCGAAGTAGAAGCTTATTACATGTCATTGATCATGTACATCTGGAATCTTGTCAACTGTGTCTTTCGATGTTCTGCTTCATGCTATTCATGTTTTCTGCACACATAAGAGTTCTTGATACTTGAAGAGTTCTGCATGAAAGCACACCAAATGGCAAATGTCCTCATTTGTTTTATGTTAGCCTAAGTGTGATATTGCAACAGGGTTGCAGTCTCTCTTCCAAGTGTAAAAGAATATTTAAGAGTTAAAGCATGCGAGCATTTGACTTTGTTGACTTTGTCATTTCATGCCTCTCAAGGCTAGTACCTTTTTACTGAAATTTACTCTTTATTTATTTATTTTTCAATTTTGTTTGTAGACAAGACGTCTTTTATGTTCTGCAAAAGCTGTAGCCATTCAGACACCTGTTTGTCCGACAGCTTCTGATCAGGAATTTCAGCAGGTCCGTGCATTATCCTTGAGCTTAACACCATATTTTCTTCTCTTTCTTTGCCTTCTTTTTGGTTGTTTCATTTGGGGCAAGAGCTAACTATAGCAGTCTAAGGCTGAGACGACCTCTCTCATAACTGAATTTCCTGTATAGAATTGAAAAGAGAATACAAGAACTCAACCAGTCCCTCCTTTCAATAGATACTGTTCGCATATAAAAGACAGTGGTCACTTGGCAATAGCAACAACAAACAATGCCTGCCTCAAAAGAAGGTTCACCTGATAATTTGGTTGTTCCCATTGGAAGAGGTTTCAGTCTATTGTCATATACTTTGATAACCTGAAGCTTTCTTATTCGTGAATTGCTGTGGCAGGTCGACAATATAATATTATATGTAGAAAATATGATCCTTGTATGAAACTAGTTGCTAACTCAACAGGTTACCAAATAGGCGGTCATCTCGTTGCGGCTTTAAGCAAGTTATACTTGGTAAATTTTTGAAAATGTAAAATTTCTTTACGAAGTTTACAGCATGTGTGTGTGTGTGTGTACACATGTCTGTGACAGTTGACTTATTATTACAAAGTAATACTTATTATAGGCTAAGTTGAGCAAATATGGGATACTGTCTTGGTATTGTATATACTTGAGCACACACACCTTCTGCCTGAATTAGCCTTTTAATACGTTGTGCAGGCTCAGTTGTGGCAGCTTGCTCAAAGAACTAGTTCCATTCCTTTTGGACGTGGTGCGTTTACACTTGCCACTTCTCGCACTCTTTTGACTGAGGTAATGCATTTAGTTGAAGGTTCTGTTTTTCCCACCCCTTCGGTCAATGATTCAGGTTTTTTTTGTTGTTGTTGTTGTTGTTGTTGTTGTTGTTGACTGCTGTAAGATATGGTTGTGATCTTAACAATGTACTTTAAAATGTTGTGCAGCCACTCACAGTCCCGAAGCTTGTTTTGGCAGGTCGGTTACCAGCACAACAAAATGCGACTGTATGTCATCTGTGATATGTTATTCTTTTCCAATCGCTTCTGGTGTTGTTTTTCCCTCTTCTTTCCAATTGATTTTGAAATCATTGAAAAGGATGATGCAACATTTCTGTTTCTTTCTTAAAGAAAAAATAAGTTACCATATTCGATTAGTGGATTTCTGTGCTATTTGCTGGTGTTTGCTTTAGTACTACTCCAATTATCAGATAATTATTTCTTTTGGTCCCTCAACCTTTTTTGTGTGTTAATATCACGGGTCAAGATTTTTAGCCACATGTATCCCCAGGTTTTTGCTATGTTTTTCTTGTTGGTTGAAACTCTGTCTTTACTTTTCTCTCACCAACACCCCTCCCACTTCTCTTTCGTTTCCCCCCCTGTTTGGGCCGGGGTTGGGGAAATAAGATTATCTGACTACATCTTCTTACAGTAAGTGAATATGTAAAGCATATTTTGCTAGGGGCTTAAAGCCTTTGTTGCTTATTGTTTGGCAGGTTAATTTAGACCCAAATGTTAGGAATATACAAGAACTTAAATGTTGGCCTGAATTTCACAATGCTGTTGCTGCTGGATTAAAGCTTGCTCCCCTACAGGTTTGCTTTGAGCTTATTTGTCCACATGTGTTTATTGACCTGACAATGTTAGGGTCATGGACGCAGAGTTTCTCAACGTTTGTATATAACTAGGATGGTTTAGAGGTAGCTGCTTTTCTCTGGGTTACATATAACAGTCTTCTTTTAAGTACTTCTCAGTTTTGAGGAGAGAACAGACTGCAGATATCATTGCTTGTGCAGGGGAAGATATCAAGAACTTATATAACATATAACAAGCCAGAAGAACCAAATGTTGTTCACGCTGGTCTTCTCCTTGCTTTGGGATTACATGGACATCTTCGTGTCTTGAGCATAACAGACATATTCAAATATTTTTCGCAGGTATATGTTGTCATAGAAAAGGGTTTCTTACTGTCTTCATTGCATTCGATGTTATTTTGATATTTCAGGTAGAGTATTGTTTTTTGACTGAAAATTGTTCCATCTTCTTAACCTTCTAAATTGGTCATGCAGAAATAGACATATTTGGCATGGATTTCCTTTCAGAAAGCTGCATTTGTTCCAGTGTTGTCTGTAGCGCGCTACAGCGCGTAGCGCACGTAGCGCAAGATCAATCGCTACAAGGTCATGTAGCGTAGCAACATCCTGGATGCGCGGCCGAGGCGCACGTAGCGCGTGAGGCACGCGAGGCACACGTAGCGCACGTAGCGCGCGCTTCAGTAATTTCAGTTTTTTTGGAAAAAATAGTAATTTCAGTTATTAAAATAAAAGAAAGGTAAAAGTAAATAATAAAGCCTAAGCTACAATCCAATCAAATTATGTGTTTGATGATTGTTCATTATTGAGATGGAGCGCGATTGGTAAGGCTGCCAGTGTTCACGATCCTATTTATGGCACTAGATCCATCAAAGTTGCTAGGGGTGAAGGTTCAAGTTCGGTAAATACAATTTCTCGTGTGCTTGTAGATGAAGAAAAAGAAATCGATTTTCTAGCTTCAGATGGAGAAGATAATAGGGATGAAGAAAATGAAGATTTTGTGTTTGATGATTTGAAATTATTTTAGTTTTAGCTATGTTGGAAGTTTGAACAATTTGAACAATTGTTTTTATGTTCTATCTATGTTTTAATTATATCTATGCTTAAACTTTTTGAACAATTATGAAATTTTGTATTATGTTTATAGTTGTTACCTAATATTTTAGTTTATTAGTTGTCTATGCGCCTCGGATGCGTGTAGCGCACGCTACAGCGCTATGCGCTACACGCTACAAAAATTTGGCCGTCGCGCTACAGTGCGCCTCGCGCTATTGACAGCACTGATTTGTTCTCCTTTCTTCATTTTTTTAGTTGCTGTTATGCACCTTGTGTCCTATATGCTGTAGTTTGTGTGCAATAGATTTTTATGTCCTGTACACGCACACGCCCGCAGACGCTCACACACTCTTACATATACATACATATGTATGTATGTATGTATGTATATGTTGGTGTATATATATGTATGCACCTATATGTGTGTGTGTCTATATATATATATATATATATATATATATATATATATATATATATATGTATGTATGCATGTATGTATGTATATATATGTATGTATATACATATATGTATGTATATACATATATATATATATATATATATAGTATATACATATATATATATGTATGTACATATATATATGTATCTATATATATATATATATGTGCACACACACAAACATATATAGACACACACACAATATGTATTATTTATATATTTATGTATGTACGTGCCTGTAAGTTTGTGTATGTACGTGTATGTGTGTCTTTTATGCATGTGTATACATGTATGCCCATTTCAATTTCTAGTTGTTGAATCTAGTTTGTGTGTGGTAGGAACATGAATGCACTACAGTTGGATTGATGCTCGGCTTGGGAGCATCATACAGAGCAAGTATGAAACCAGAAATTTCTAAGGTAAATCTATTTATTGCTCTTAGTTCACCAACCTACCTTTCTCAACCTTCTTGTCTCTGTTAGTCTTTTCTATTCATGGAGTTGGCTGCTGTGTAATTATACATGCTGTATGAAATGTGGAAAGTGCTGAGGATGGTGTATAAACTTGTTTGTTACTCGAGCAGATTTCAGTTTTTAATGTGTTCAGCTTTTGTGGCTTCTGTTGTGGTTAAAGGTATCTTTTTGTTGCACTGAAAATCTGATCTTTGGTGTGAAGTTATGACTACACGAAATAGTAGTTCACTTGGGAAATTGTATTTTGATCACTTGATCTGTTTACTTTGGCGGTGATACATTATTTCAATTCCAAAATCATCCATCGTAGTTTTTATTTTTATTTTTTGTTTTTTCCTTGTTCTGAAAGGTTCCTTAGGAATTGAAATGCTGTTTTTTTTTGAAGTCATATGTCGGACGAATAAAATAGTGCACACAAAGGATAATAAGACTTTTTGCAACACTCTGCATTCAGCTTTGTTGCACATCATGTAGAACTCAATAAGCTGCCTTTTCTTCACCTTTGCAGGCAAAGACATTATTCCGTTCTCAGCGGAAATATGCCTCAGACATTGAATAGCTATAAATTAAATCGATTTTCATTATAAGACAGCTCTAATGAATGGTATTAGGAAATGTTGAATATAAGTTTATAGCTTCTGATGTATGCTTTACAAATCAGAACAATTAAACTGACCCTTCTTCTCACTTTATTCCTGTCCAAAGAAAAAAGGTGTCATTTTAGTTAAGATTCGGAATGTACTTCATTTAGGCCTTATTCGTCCAGTCATTGTGTGTTTTGCCTTTGCGTGCGATGAAAGTTCTTGGTTTCTTCCGGTACTTACCTGAGTGACCTTGTCATCTTGTTTCAAATATTTCATGCCCATGTTGACTACACATGGAAACCTTGTTGCTCTTTAGTTACTATGTGTAAGAAAGAACAAGAGACAGAGTGGTTGTATATTCACCAATATGAATA
This sequence comes from Eustoma russellianum, assembly GCA_036186865.1. NCBI lineage: Eukaryota > Viridiplantae > Streptophyta > Magnoliopsida > Gentianales > Gentianaceae > Eustoma > Eustoma russellianum. Next base: position 37,727,793 of record AP025051.1, read on the forward strand.
TCCGCAGTATGCTTATAATTACTGGACTTTTCCTAAATACGTTATATATAGCTCAAATCTCCCTCTGAAGCTGGAGCATAACATCAGATGTCTGCAGCTTGCTAATAGTAGAAGAAACTCTCCTCGTAAAAATCCTTGAGTGTGTGGATTTCCTAATTGCTGAAGAAAAGGTGCAAGAGGCATTTCAAAAATGCCCCTCAAACACAATGTTGCACAAAATGAAATTAATCTCAACGTGTTTGGTCTTCTATGAAAATTTGGATCAGAAGTGAGATAGATTGGTGCATTATTATCACAATTCATAGACATGGTATTTGAAATAGGAAATGCAATTTAGCCCATGTAAGTTCTTTCACCTACATCAATTCCCATGCGCCATGAGTCATTGCTCTACTCTCAATTCAGCACTAACATTGAGTGTTCACTTTTGCTGATAACGTTTGTTTGGTTGAACCTTTTTTTTGGGAAGTGTTTATATGTGCACATCCCATCAAGGAATCAATCGTCCTTTGCGGAATTAGAGTTGCCAACACTTGTTCAGGTAATTCACAGGTTCTATTTTACTTTTTTCTTTTATTTGTTTATTTTTTTTAAATTTTCGATCAGCATGCCTTGCAGCTTGAGCGGTGGTGTTTGTTTAACCTCAATTTTTATCTGGTGGCTCGTTACAGTCGGCAGCACTTGTTTCTGTCGGGCTTCTTTATGAGGGTTCAGCACACCCCCAAACAATGCAAACCCTTCTGGTACTCCTTCCTTTTAAATAGTTGGTGAATCTGTGTTTGTTGTGCTGCAGTTGTCTTTCCTGCTTTCAAGGCTTTTCTGGTCTATTTTCCTTGTAATTTGCAGAGATATGATTTTGTTTTTAGTGCATTGACATTCAAATCTTGTTTGCACGGTGTCTTGAGTGTTCTTGTTCCTTTTTCTAGCACATTGTTGTGAAGTGAACATCTTTTTGCATGAAGTATATGTGATCGAAGTGATAGACTAGAGAGTTCTGTATAACCTTCTTTTTTTCTTTTCTTTTGTTTTTTTATATTCAGAGTTTTTTTATTACTATTTGTGTAGTATATTTATTTCATAAAAAAGGGGGGAGGGTGGAGGCAGGGGGAGAGCGGTGGATGTGTATGGAGATAGTAAGTTTTACTGACTATATGGCATTTAGTTTGCGATGTTGGTTACTTCTCCAACTCACATTTGCATTTATATTCGGGTAATTTCTCTACTACCTTGATAAGGTGTCTTAATGAGTTTCTTTGTTATCTTGACCGTTCGAGTTGCTTTTTATTCGTTAATTAAGGTAATTCTCACTGGAAACAAACTCTCTATCCCTTAAGATGGAGGTATTGTGTGCCTGTCTCTCACCCTCCTCAGACCCTAACGATAGCTTTTGCTGTCGTTAGGATATACTGGGTATGTGTTGTTGTTGTTGTCTCTTCTGCGGGCATGAAATGCTATGGTAAATGTACTGTGAGTTGTTATTGGATAGACACTTGTTAGGTGGTCTTTTATCCTCTTTTCAGGCTGAAATAGGGCGCAGAAGTGGAGGGGATAACGTGCTTGAGAGGGAGGGCTATGCAGTATCTGCAGGGCTCTCATTGGGGCTTGTTGCCTTGGGTCAGTCCTTTGGTTCAAATATGTTTTCAAAATTAATGAGACTTCCTGGTATGGTTCATTTTCTCTTTTCAACGGCAGGTCGAGGAAAAGATGCTGTTGGCTCCATCGAGACTTTGGTTGATCGACTCTTCCAATATATTTGTGCGAAGGAAACTAAAACTGTATATTATCTATATGCCTGTAGTATTTTCATTTCTCTTCTTCCTTCATACTCGATATTGAGGATTAAATTCTGGCATGACGTTATTGATTCAATATCAGGAGAGATCACATCTTTTGGCATCATCAGTTGATGAACCCCAGAGAAGTTCTCTGCAGGTAGAATCGTGTTGGTCCTTGAATATTCAATTCAGTGTTTGTCGGGAATATATGCGAGTAGTTAGATAGAACGAATTCCCCCCCCCCCCCCCCTATCCATGTTCACTTTCTTTCAAGATGACACTGCTACAATATTTTAGGCCACAGATGGGTCTCTGATTAATGTTGATGTAACTGCACCGGGTGCAATTGTTGCTTTGGGTCTGATGTTTCTGAAGGTAAATGAATTGCTGAACAAACATGTTTACTTGAATTCTTTTAAGGTCTTCATTGATTTTTCTGGACTAACTTGATGGAAGTTTCAATTGCTTCAGACAGAGTCGATGTCGATATTTTCTAGGCTGTCTATTCCACAAACTCACTTTGATATGCATTATGTCAGACCCGACTTCATAATGCTTCGAGTCATTTCTCGAAATTTGATAATGTGGAGCAGGTAGCAAAGTTCATTAGCACGATATGTCTATTTCATTGTTGAAACCTCTAACTGTGAAAAGACGCCTTGCCTATCAGAATTCGTCCGTCTGAGGACTGGATTCAGTCCCAGGTTCCTGAAGTTGTCCAAAATTGTATTGCATGCCTTGGAGATGAGATGAATGATATCGATGAGATAGATCCTGAAGCTTTTGTTCAGGCTTATGTCAATATAGTGGTTGGAGCTTGCATTTCTGTTGGTAAGTCGTCTATGGCATATGTCAGTACGAAGTTCTAACTGAAGCATGATTTTCTTCTTGTCTCCACGTGCCGACTGATATAGATAATTCTGTCAGACACTTCCCTTATTGTTTTCTTTTGGGGTTGTGGGGGAGAGAGCACACACACAAATTTACTACCTTGTGGCTATTGCTTCTTAATATCTATTCAATTTTGTACAGGATATGTTACCTAGCCATTAATTTTGTACAAGCTTATTTCGCGTGCCTTTAAGAATACTTTAGCTCACTGCATTGCTTTTATGACTGAAAAAATGGGGGCCTCCTAGTTTGGTATGACTAAGGGTGCAAATGATCCAAACTGATTTGAGCATTAGGCTTACTAAATCGTGCAGACCTTAAATTTATCAAGCTCGATATGAAGCGCAAACTTATTTTCCTTTCTATCTCGAACTCAGGTTTGAATGCCTATGAACTATATCCGATTTTTGAGTAATTACTAGCTAAACAGATGTTCTATTTTTATTCTAAAATAATGACGATGAGCATATAATAATTTAGATTTCCTTTTGAACTAATATTATCAAAAGAACATTACTTTTTTCCTTTTTTTCCATGTGAAATATCTTGTGTTCCTAACAATCATGAATTACCCTGCATGTACTTGAATTTACGTTGTTCTATCAATTGTTTAGGTCGCCAATTACTTGTAGCTCTTTGAGGAACACAACTTATATCCAATTTAAAACATGACTTGTATATTTCAAGTTTGAGCACATTGACGAACTAACAAGCCAAAAAAATATATATTACTTGAGTTTGACTCATTTAGTGCTGGTTAATTGAAGTTTGATTTTAAAGGAGACTGCCGCTAATTTGAGCAAAAAGTTGATCCAAACTCGAACTGCTCAAGCATCACTTCAAATCATTCGTATGCATTGTGCATTTTGCTACTATTCTTAAACACTTGATTCAGTAGAAAGATCCCAAGCTGGTTCTCTGCTATGTGGAGCTCTGTCTCTGTTACACAATCTGTCTTTATTTGTTTTTGAACACTGATTTTGGGGATGAAATGTAGATGCTTGCTCCCAGTGGCAAGAGTTTCTGCAATTTCTTATAAAGTAAATAGTCATTTATTAGTATGATACTAGTTTACTGGGTATGATTGATGATTGATGATTGATGATTGACGATGATGATTAGTATGATACTAGTAAGAATCACCGTTTTTATTCCTTACGTTTTCTAATAGCTATGTGACTTTCCTCATTCATGAAATCAGTACCTTTTGTCCCTTCTTATATTCTTTTTTTGTGGAAAAAGGGACAGTTCATGGAAATTCATAAAACTAAGAGAGGTAAGCGTATTTATAAATTGTAAAGGAAAAAAAAATCACTTTTGAGTTTGGTATGAAATACGCTTAGCTCAAGAGTTGAAGATGTAAAAACGTCCAACTTGTTTTCTTGCAGAGAGGGAATAAGATTAATTAGGGAAATAATTCACGAGAAATATAAGAAGGGACAAAAGGTTCAAATCTTGTGGCTAGCATAGGCAGTCTATTTATGAAGTTTTGTGCATATGTTGGCGCAAACAAGTAATTGGACGTGCTGAAACTGTGTATTTGTGAAATTACTTGCCTCTCAGACAGCTTAAGCTTTTAGGTATTGTAATAATTCATCAGGATATATTAGTCACGGCCTTCAACCCAAGATCTTGTTCCACATTTGAGGCTGTTGCTTGTTAAATTACTTGAGATCAAATTATTAGACTTAACATGATGTATGTGCTATTAAAATGTTAACAAATGTGAATGTAAAGTCGTGCAGTTCACACAGTGATGAAGTATCTCACTGGCAGTTCTAATGTAACTTTGTTCACTTATTGTAGGTCTGAAATTTGCTGGTACGAGGGATGGAAATGCGCAGGAGTTGCTTTACAAATTTGCACAGTATTTCCTGAATGAGGTCTGCCCTTCATTTCAATGCATCATCTGATTATTCATTTTGGCATGAGATCCTTTCTTTCTTTCTCAAGTGCAGATAAAGCCCGTCTTTGTTTCAAATAAACATTCCTTGCCCAAAGGCTTATCTAAATATGTTGACCGTGGTACCCTGGAGACTTGCCTTCACCTTATCATACTTTCTTTATGCGTGGTTAGTTGATTTCCTTATGCTTGACGGTTTAATGCTTTAATATTGAAAACCAAAATCCTTGAGGTTGTGTTCTTAATCATCAGGTTATGGCTGGGTCTGGTCATCTTCAAACTTTTAGATTCCTGAAGTTCCTTCGGAGCAGAAATTTCACAGATGGACTTTCCAATTATGGTTTTCAAATGGCAGTAAGTGCTCCCTTTCCGTGCAAAGAAGATGATAAAAATATATCACTGCTGAAGCAGAACAGTGACATGTACAACATGGCAGATGGATGTCAAAATTTATTGCCCTTTATTCTGCTATAATGCTGAATGTCTTGACTGGCTTCTTGAAGCCTTCTGTTGAACATGCAGTAATTTGTTCCGAATGACACCCATTAGTGCAGATGTATAATTTATGTGATACCGAAAGGGGTATAATCTGGTGGCTTCAATAAAACACATGGGGTACACTTTTAAGGAGGCGTATGATGATCATTTTCATTTGTATTTTTATGATGGTTGCAGATAAGCCTAGGTATAGGTTTCTTATTTCTTGGGGGAGGAATGAGGACGTTTTCAACAAGTGATAGTTCCGTTGCTGCTTTGTTGATGACATTATATCCACGCCTGCCTTGTGGAACAAATGACAACCGATGCCACCTTCAGGTAAACTGATATGGAAATCTCTTGGTTTATATATTTTTAGGAGCCTACAATAACTCATATTAGAACTTGTGGGTTTACCCTAGAGTGTGCCCAAGGGTATTGTTTTCCTGTGGGGTCCGCTGGGGGGGGAGGTGGAGGAGAGGATGGTACGGAGATAGTGAACTACCTGACTTCCTTGCCTAGGTTTTGACAAGTACATCTGGAGGCCAGAAATAGTTTACCTACGCAGTAATAAAACCTAAATGGCTGGAAATTTCATTTAAAACCTTGTTACTGAGGCTTAGTACCAGAAATGGTTGTCTATCACCAGTTCTTTTGCTGAATGAGATCGATGATTTTGTATAGTTTTTCTTTCGAAAGATTTATTTAACTAACGTTGCAGAATAATTCAGTGGAGGCTTTCAAAAGTAGATTGCATCATTTTATTACAGATTTGGAAAACAAAGAAAAAGGAAAGTGAGAAATACTTAGTATGCAGTAGAGTGTACAATAGATACATACTGACATGCATACAGTATACACACATGTTAGTTATCAAACTATACTAAAATAGTCAATTAAATAATAGAATAGTCATTAGTCTAGATAGTATATTATTTTCCAGAAGTAGCTGTTAGCAACTTGCCAGCTTGCTGAGACACTGGAGGTTAAACTGCCTCTATAAGCGCTGCACCTTGTAATTCAAAGTTAACTGAGTTATTATCATTTCTCTTATCAATTTCTATAGAAAGAAAAACTGAAAATTCTCGTTTCAAAGTAATAATTCATAGCCAAAATCCAGTTAGTTTTTGTTTCTGTACTTTCCTTGATTTCCTACCACTTCAGGCATTTATCTGCTTTTCTTTGTGAAGATACTTAGATGCCTCTTCTGCCACATATGATAGATAGCAGTAATCTTTGTTCTATTGATTGCACTTGCACGAAAGGAAAGGAAAGTGAGAAAAGATATGTTACTGATGGTAACACTTCTTTACTGCTCTTTCTTTTTCTGGTTATCTTCTGGGTCTTGTTGTATATAGAGGAGCACCTTTGCAGGCATTCAGGCATTTGTATGTTCTTGCCACGGAGGCTCGATGGATCCAAACAGTTGACGTGGACACTGGATTACCAGTATACGCTCCTGTCGAGATCACTATTCGGGAAACCGATCAATATGCTGAAACCAGTTTCTTTGAGGTCACACCTTGCGTTCTCCCGGAGCGTGCTATTGTAAGTGTGTTCATCTTCCATATTGGAGGATACTGCGGTGGCACATATGCTGATGTGCTGCAGAAATAAATTGTTAATAATATCCATATGCTACATTACACCAAAATATTGAAGTAACTTTTCTTATCGTTGGGCTATTGTTGCAGCTGAAGGCTGTTCGGGTTTGTGGTCCACGATATTGGCCTCATGTTATAGAGCTCATCCCTGAAGGTGGAATGTGCAATCCCTGACTGGATGTTACAAAAACTTTGTTACTCCATAGGGAAATTAAGAACATGTTATTCATCAAGTTATTTCAAGTATATAAGCGTGTTCCTCTTTTATAGAGACTGTATAAGCCTTTACAATGGCTGGTTTTTACACAGGACAGATTTGCTTGTGCTTACTTAGCCACTGAACTAGTGGCTTATACGAATGTGTATACTACATCTATTTGCACATATATAAGTGTATATTCTATATGTAATAATGTGTGTTCTGTGTATACAGATGTGTATTTACAGTGTACATTTTACAGTGTATTTCTTCACTGTTTTCTTCTCCACATGATAACACACACTTTCAAAGTACATTGAACGCCTGTGGTCATTTGCTTCTTAAACTCTTCGAACATACTATTTGCTTAACATTGGGCATATAAACTTTACATTGTGATTAAATTAATGACCAATCGAGATATTCTGAGAAACTTGCCGAAGAATTTTTTCGGGACAACTTCAAAAGGAAATGGTAATACTCGAAAGGGAAAGAGTAAATATGCAGACAAGTCTGACTGTGTTTGTATTGGTGTTCAGTAAAACCTTGGTGGAATGAAGGGGACAAGAATGATCCTTTCAACTCTGGGATCTTGTATATCAAGAGAAAAGTCGGAGCTTGTTCTTATGTTGATGATCCCATAGGATGTCAGTCTTTGTTATCACGAGCCATGCACAAGGTTTACTCCACCTGCATCTGGATCAGTTTTACATTTTTAATGCTGATTTAGATTGTTAACATGAAAAGGTGCAGGTGTTTGGTTTGACATTTTCATCAGCCAATATTCAGGCGGAAAGTATGGGTGCTGTCAATGTAGATCAGTTGGTTAGTACGTTTTCCGCTGATCCAAGCTTAATTGCCTTTGCGCAACTGTGCTGTGGTGCTTTCTGGAACAGCAGGTAGTGGACAAACGCTTCTCCCTTTTGCTAGTCCTTGGTTGATTGGAGTCTTCTAATTGGACTGACCATTCACCTGCAATTGGATAAGTTAGCATCTCACTAATCTACTGGTCGCACTTTTTAATCTAGTACTACTATATTTCAAGTTATTTGAATTACAATTTGTTTTGGCCAAACTTATGTAATGATTAGTTAAAACCTCTGGTAATCTTGAAAACCACAGTTCTGAATGTTATTTGTCAAAAGTGGATGCTTTTGCTAATTTAAGCAGTACTTCTGCATGGATTTCTTCTGGAGCTCAGTTTATCTTCATTACTTGAACTTTTCTTCTGATGACTGCTCTTCTGCTCAACACTAGACTTCTCTGGCATTATTTATTGATGATCTTCTTCATTTGTTGTTCTCGAAAAATCCTGCGTGGGTATATACTATATAGCGGGCTCGCCCCGTGTTATGTGAGATTGTAGGGACACTCCTGGAAATTGTGTTCTGTTTTCTATTCAATATTTAGCTAGAGACAATGCATTTTTCCTCTTTTCTGGCCCCAATCCGTCTATTTGCTCCTGAATTAAATGTGCTTAACTGCCTTTTCTCCCAACTGTATATTCTATGGCTATATCTATAAAAAAAAAGTATATTCTATGCCTATCATGAACGATTTTTAAATTATGGCAAAGATGAAGGGGAGAATTGAATGCGCTGTGGTCTAACTTGGTCTTGCAAGTACCGTTTATTTGTTGTGGCTACTACTGTCTCGTGCACCAATGAAATATTTTTCTTTGCAGAGCTGACATTGACTTTCAGGAATTTTGCTTGCAAGTACTGTTGGAGTGTGTTAGCAAGGATAGGCGTGCACTTCTACAGGTAGTACATTTTTGCTTTAGTTTCGAGCTTCATTTTTGCATTGACTTCCAATCTTAAGATTTGTGGTTCATATCAGCAGTACAAGTTCAGAAATTTTTCTGAATGTGATCTGTGCATTTTCCTTGATCGTCAAGTAGGCTTCATGTTAATGTCGTGACACGTATCCGTAGGTCTATCTGTGGTTGTATACTACCATTGGGTCTATGCTCGAGGATATTACTAATGATTCATGCGCCGCATCTGGTGACACACTTGACCTTTCCAGCTTAAAGGTAAGTCTTCGGAACTTTTCTAGATAATCTTTGGAATTGACAATGCTATTGATGCATGGTTTTGATGATTGACCTTAGTGGGAACTTTTTTTTTCCTTTTTTTTTCATATACATACATACGTACATATATATACATACATATACATACATAAACACACATACGTACATCTCATCTTGATGATATTCCACTAGGCTTTAAGATACTGGATATGCATGATCTCCCGAGTTCAGTTCCAATTGTATTGTTGCTCTAGAAGCAAAATTGTCACAATTTTCCTATTCATGGAAAAGCAGGCAAATTAAGCGTCATCTCTTACTGCAGAATACCCAATCACCGCCTTCCCCCTCCCCACGAAAAGGGAAACACTGAATCCGACCCTCATGAACTGCAGCTGAATTAGTCTAAACGAACTAGTTCTTTGTGACATAAAGTGACTCAGCACCAATTATGAGAGTTTTGTATGCGTTAGAAATATTGTGCTCCAATTGATTCAGAGTGTCAACTTAACTACTTCTGTTTCACAAAAGATGGATCTTTAGAGATGCTACAGGCTTCAAAGTGCTTACAAGATTAAGGAAACTGTTATGCAGAATACATCAGAAAATACATTTTTCAAAAACTTCCAACTCAAATTTAAAAGAAATACAAGCCAGCCAATGCCACCTGGTAGCAGCTGCACTTTTGTTTTCTGTACAGCCCCGTATTTCTCTCCTTCCGAATCCCTTAGACTGCAGCTGATTAGTCTAAAGGTTCTAGTTATTTGTGAAACTTATATTTCCATATCCCCTCCCCATCCTTGTTTTCTTGATAGCTTGTTGATTCTCATAATATATTGACAACCCAGCTGACTTAGATTCTTGATACAAATTCAAGCTCAATTTTGAGCACAGCCTGGCCTATTGTTTGGTTTGGCTCTGTCAGCTTTACTATAGTTCTTTTACGTAGAAGCATATCGTGCAACATTTAACCTTTATTCTGAGTCATTTAAACAAATTTAAAGAACTCTTGCTAATGTATTTCCTGTTGTTAAAGCTGTTATCTTGAATTTAAATATAACCAAACTTCACATGCTTGGATGACTTAATGTTTTCTTCAAGTGCTTTCACATGGCTAAGGTATTCTTTGAACTTGCATTACTTTCTTCCTTCTCTCGTTCCTGGTGCAGCTTTGTCTGGCCTATAATGAAGCCTTGCTGAATGGAAGATTTACAAGCTCACTTGGTATAATCCAATCAACATTTCTTGGATCATTAAGGAAGCGAGTAGAGGATATGTTGAGCCTTTCTTCAAGCTTAAAAGATGATCTGCATGAGTATATAAGATCAGGAACTTGGCCGAGTGAGACGTCTGGTAGATGGAAGCGTTGTACAATTCTCTCTTGGTATCTCCAGTGGTATAATGTACCATCACGCAGTGCAGTTCTAATTGCTCATAATGGGTTCAAGCATATGGACATGTCCTCTTCAGTTCCCTTGCTGCATTTATTGTTCCCAAGGACTCATCTCACAGCGCTCGATGAGATCGACAAATGTTTCTCGATTACCTAGGTTTAAGATTTGATCACTAGTGGGAATGCCTGGGATGGCCTTTCCACGTCACTGTATTTCTTCTTAGCTAATGCAGTGGTGGGCTGCTTGTTAGTTGTCTGTAAAGAATCACTAAGACCTTCGTTTGGGATAAAAACTCAAATAGATGGAGAGATAGGAAACCCTGTTATTAGCTGTTGTCACTATGATTAGTATTTACCTTTTTTCCTCTGTATCTACGCAGATCTTGTGGTGCCACCCAATGATGGTTCTCTGAAAGAGGGTTTCTCTCAGTGAGTAGGACTTTTGAGAGGTTCGTGTTTCCGTAGTTTTGGGTCCAGCATAACAAGCGGCGTTTGCGGAGTGCGAGGTTGCTTAGGTTAACTTATATTGGTTGATATGGTACTGTTTTGGTATAGGATGTTAAAATAAATTATTATTTGTTGTTGTACATTGAAAAAGTTAAATATTTTATTGATTTGATTTTTATGTTAATCTCACTATGGTTTTGAGTTTTATGTCTTGACTAAAGTTGTCCCAAGGTTACAAATATTAACACTCTTTACATTTTTGGGAGATTATGACATGTTTATCTATCTATACTTGTTGGCTGCTCATAAATTGGTATCAGGTGAACAGATGGTAGGCTGAAACTGTAGAGACTTGTGTCTCTGAAAATATTGCTAATTATTCTTGATTTTTCACACAAGATCATGAATACAACAAAACTTATGATATGATGAAAAACCATATTGCACCTAAAGAAAAGAGATCCCAAAGGGAAGAATAAATACATAAATTACATATACAAAAGGATTCCTTTAGGCAAATTGGTAGTGGACAGCTCCTGCTTAAAAGGCTTCTCTCTTTTGTTCTCATGTTACCTTCACAACATCCCAAAGCAACCACCAAATGTAGCCGTTGGGTAAATCCATGGCACCTCATGATCTCCACTACTTGAAAAATGTTATGTGCCTTTGCTTCATGTTTCGTGTCAACCCAAGGTGGGCTCTTTCAAGGAACATTCTTCTTTCTCTCTCCTCTTTTAATAAAAATAATAATAAAAAAGAAAATAATATTATTTACTCATCAAGATTTGAAGTGTAGGGTTGTAGTCTGATAGGTAATCCTTTTGGGAAATCGACAAATGGGAATGCAAAAGCATGGTCTTGAAGAGCTGATTCCCAATTAATATTGAGGAGCAAATGGTGCAAGAAAATAGCCATCTCTAGTTTTGCAAGTTCAGAGCCTGCACAAAGTCTTGGTCCTCCCCCAAATGGCATGAAGTTATGGCTAGTTGATGAACCATTGTTATGTGACGATAGCCCCTCCTTATTTTGCTGCACCAACAAACAAACATACTCACTACATCAAAACATTGTGTGTAGGTCACAACATTTTCTACGTTTTAATTCACATTTATTATCATAAAGATAGTCATAATCATAAAGGAAATGTATATTCTAATAAAGAAAAATATGTGAGGCCACCTCTGTCACGAGTAGAAGTCACCTCTTAACATCAATCAGACTTTGACGAAACCTCCACGTGAGGCCACATCAACCTTGAACAGAGGTCACCTCATCACATCAAGCAGGCCTTGACAAAACCTCCAGATGAAGCCACCTTGGCCTCGAGCGGAGGTAAGCTCATCAACTCAAGCAGGATTTGACGAAACCTCCAAGTGAAGTAAGGTCGGCTAAAGCGAAGGTCACCCCTTTGCGTCAAACAGGCCGCCTTAGCCTCGAACGGAGATCATCATGTTAAGCGGACCTTGATGAAACCTTCAAGTGAGGCCACCTCAGCCTCGAGTGGAGGTCAGTTCATCACGTTAAGCAAGCATTGACAAAACCTCTAACTGAGGCCACCTCTGCTTCGAGCGGAGGTCACCTCTTCACGTAACGTCGGACTTGACGAAATCTCCAAGTGAAGCCAGCTCATCCTCGAGCAAAGGCCAGCTCATCACGTCAAGCAAGCCTTAACAAAACCTCCAAGTAAGGCCACCTTGACCTCGAGTGGACTCATCACGTCAAGTGAGCCTTGACGAAACTTCCAAGTGAGGTCACCTTAGCCTCGAGCAGAGGTCACCTTTTCACATCAAATAGACCTTGACGAAACCTCCAAGCGACGTCACCTCGACCTCGAAGAGGTCACCTTATCGTGTCAGACAGGCCTTCAAGAAACCTCCAACAAAGGCCACATAGTCCTCGAGTGGAGGTCACCTCAGTGCGTCAAGCAGGCCTTGATGAAACCTCAAAGTGAGGCCACCTAGGCCTCGAACAAAGGTTAACTCTTTACCCCCAAGTGAGCCCACCTTTATCTCGAGTAGAGGTTAGCTCATCACATCGCCCAAGCCAATAAAACCTCCATGTGAGGCCACCTCAGCCTCAAGCGGAGGTCACCTTATCGCATCAACCATGTCTTGACAAAACCTCCTAGTGAAGCCTCCTCGGCCTCGAGCGAAGGTCATCCAGCTCATCATGTCGAGCAGGCCTTGACGAAACCTCCAAGTATGGCCACCCCAGCCTTGAGCGGAGATCAACTCATCATGTTGAGAAAACCTTGACAAAACCTCTAAGTGAAGCCATATCGCCTCGAGCAGAGGTCAGCTCATCACGTCAAGCAAACTTTGATGAGACCTCCAAGTGAGGCCACCTCGACCTGAAGGAAAGATCACCTCTTTAACGTCAAGTAGGTCTTGACGATAGTAAGTCTTAATCATTTTTTCAGATATGGAGTCTTAGCGAAGCAGAGTTTCCGAAACGATTAAGAGAGCAACAAGATCTTCCTTATCATTTGTTAAGGCAAATCTAGGGACATCAGATGAGGCAAAAATCGACAAGCTCTCTGAATCGCCAAGTAAATTCAAGTCGGCCTCAACCATCAAATCGACGGACACACGTGACGCCAGCTCACAGGACACTTAGTGTCCATGCATTTGAAGGACAGAACACACAATAAAGCAAAGTCTTCAAACATATATTAGCTAATTAAGGTATACAAAAGGAATTATCACTGTCAAAGAGAATGAAGGTTTTTAATGAATATGCAAACATTTTGAGCGAACATTCTTCTAAAAGTACACACAAAATTCTCACAAAAAGACAAGTTTTTTTAATATTTCAGCATATAGAAAATGTCTAAAATGGAACAACTCGCAACTTACTTAAGCGTCGGAGGGTTTTTCTTGAAGTAACAGATCCAGGAGCCTTTAACGCTGATGATTCTTGCAGGTTCCAGTAGAATATTCATCATCTTTTTATCCGGATCAACCTTTCGGTCGGAAAAGTGAATCAAAGTTCGTCATAGCTTAATATGTTTCAAGCCTAGTAGAGCTTTGAAAAATTTCAATTATGCATGTTTCAAATTTTCAATTTATTTAAACTGTAACGTGTTATTAACTTCGCTAAACAATTTTAGTTTTTAAACCAAATCATGAAAGGAATCTGAGTTTTTCCTTTCATGACATTTCTAACGAGAAGCTCAAACTCGATCGTTTAAAATATTAATTTAACTCGATAAGCGTTGAGATTAATGATTTTGTTAGGGAACTTTGAGACTAAGTTTTTTGAGTTCAAACCTTATTCAAATTTGGTAAGGTCAGAACCTTGAAAGTGGACAGTCAGACACACGAGTGTCTTTCTGTTCGTTCCTCATAAAGAGGTGGGTTTGTCTTTTCTAATTGACATTTAGTACTTTTAAATGTAAGTAGAAGCCTGACTTACTGCGGAGATGAGATCACCTCACCCCACTTTCCCTCATCCCACGCGTAACCACGCGATAAGTGGCAGCAAGGGGAGGTGGTGAGGCTAGATGCGAGTGACCCTCATCTAGCCTCACCACCCCCTCTTGCTACCACGTGTCGCGCGGTCACACGTCACCGCATGAGTTTGCGGTAAGGGGATCCTATCCCCCTACTGCGACCCATATAACCATGGACATTCACGTTATCTTTGATATTTTATTGATGGGAGCAAAAGATTGATTTGAAGGCAATTATCGTTTCAGCCTCAAGGAATGTGTGTTCCTAGATTCAAACTCTTGACTTTTTAGAACAAATCTCAACTTAAATACCAACTGAGTTATGTCCTAGAGACTAACTTTTTTATTGCTGAATGGATGAGTTCTCACCTATGGACGAGATATTAGAAACAACTCTTAGATAGAATTCTTTTTATTTAAATTTGTTCCTCCTTTAACAATGGGTCATCAAGTCGTTTACCTTCGTCACGTACAATCAAAGGTGTAAATGAGCAGACGCCTCGTATACCGATTTCGTTTGGTTTAGAATTTTATTCGACTGTGATAAAGTTTAGAATCGAATTTGACTCGACTTAATTATTTAGCAAGTCAATTTTGTATATATTGATGTTTGAAATTTTAATTCGTGAGCCTGTTCGAACTTATAATATGTAAAAAAATGTACATGGTTTAATACTATACTAGTATATTTGTTTCATACGAACAATGAATTAAACATAATAACTTCCAATTTTTGTAATGGTTATTAAGTGTTTGTGTAAAAAAACTACTAATGGTTTAATAATAATAATAACTACAAATGCATGTTTCCAAATCTAGATACGATTTTCATAATAAAAAAACTATGTTTACTTTTGATTGAAAAAAGCCCGAACACTACTTGAATTCGACTCAAGTTCGAAGATGTTCGAATTCGAACTCGAGTTTAAGATCGAATAGAATATGAAAATCATTTTCAATCTCAGAGTTTGAAAAATCTTAAAATTGTTCAAATCGGTAAATAAATGTTCTAATTTTACACTCCTACAATCAATAGATGTAGTTACTAATAAATTTCACTTTTATGTGCATCAATGAGTATGCATCTCAGGTATGTGCATGGATCCAACCATTTTTAGCTTCATCATTTTCACTTTAAAACAACATTACCTGGTTGTTTTAAAGTCTTCCCTCTATGACAGTATAGTGAGTTAGATTTATGTAACCATAATCATGTATTAAAAATAAATGTATGTTGTTTTCCTATGACCTATAACAAAAACTGCGTCAATCTGTGTCGATTAACTGCAATTTCACAATATAAGAACCACGGCCAATTTAGTGAGTCATTTTGATTTATTCCATTTTGAATTTTAAACCACTATATTAAAGGGAACCAGCCGATTTGATGACCCGATCAGAAGTCGAAAGGTTTCGTCCATTGAATCGTTTTAGGGATCTGGTTTCACTAGTTAACCAACAAATTCAACCAAATATTATTAAACAACTTTATTATGTTATTGATATATAAAACTCAAAATTTGGGTATCACTGACACACTAACACATCATATCTCTATTATTATGTCATTTATACAGGTACAAGTATATATAGAGCCGGGATCTCATTGGAAGCAGACTCTCTATCCCTTGGGATAGAGGCATTGTCTGTCTACCACTTACCCTCTCTACAGGTATATATAGAGCCGGGATCTCATTGGAAGCAGACTCTCTATCCCTTGGGATAGAGGCATTGTCTGTCTACCACTTACCTTCTCCAGACCCTAACGATAGCTCTTGCTGTCGTTGGGATATAATGGGTACGGATGATGATGATGAAGAATATTTGGGTCTACATTCCATCACCTAAAACAGTCATCTAGTGAGTTCTGTATCTTACAAGGGTTAACGACCAGGGCAGTTCTCTTTTTTCTTTCTTTCTTTCTCTTTTCTTTCTTTCTTTTTTTTTTTTTTTTGACAAGGGGTATAGTAAAACTTAAGGTTTAGCCTGATTATCGACCATGCTAGGCCATTAATCTAGTGAGACACTTATCTTACAAGGATTCGGACCAGACCAAATCTAAGAAAATAATGACCCTATTGCGCCTTTTATTTTGTTGGGACAAATAGCTCATTTTTTTTTATAAAATGTTGGTTTAACCTTGATCCATTTTTAAATATCAAACCACACAAATTCACAAAAGAGATTTAGATTTGAACCGACTTATTCGATATTGTCAATAAGACATAACTCAAGTGACTTGAGTTGAGACATCAAGATCATGAGGTATTAAATCTAAATACTTGCAAGTGCAAAACTTCTCTCCATTATACTCTATCTTCCTAATTTGATTTGATCGTGACTTTAAAAAATCGAAGTATTTTTATTACTATTCATTTTATACTCTTAGAGGGCGGGTCTTGGAGCAACTTGTAAGTTTGCTGCTTTATGACTTTGAGGTCATGGATTCAAGCTGCGGAAACAGTCTCTTGCACAAAATATAGGGTACGACTGCGTACATCAGATCGCAAAACGATTCGACCCTCTCCGGACCCTGCACAATTGCGGTAGCCTAGTGCATAAGGAACGTCCTTTATTATACTCTTAGTTAATTGATGTAAAATAGAGAAATGATGTAAGTGTTAAAATAAAATGTCAGTATGAAAACTTGACGACTAATATATTTTTATTTTTAGAAAATAAACAGTATTTTGACACAAACTAAAATAGAAAATAATACAATATTGTTGGAAGGATAAGAGTAGTAGTTTATTCTTTTCATGGATTATCGTATGGATTTTTCTGTACAATGATATGTTTTGTAATGATGTATTCTATCTTTAGAAAAAAATATCACTCGAGATCCACATGGTTTTGCATGTATCAAACCGTGTTTGGGCCGTTTGGCGTGCATGCTTAACACGTCAAAGGGAGGTAGCTTTCTTCTGATCAAAAGCATGATGAGGCGTTATGATCAAGACATAACAGATGAAAAAATTGACGAGCTAAGGGAATGAATGTAACGGATTGGAATTGAATAAGGAGAGAGTGTGGAGTGGGATTCGTTAGGGATTGAGTGGCAATTCAGGAAGAGAGAGATGGGAAGTAGAGAGAAAGATAGAGATCTCGAACGGCTGATTCCGGCAGCTACCTTCGGAATAAGTGACCACGTGAATGGAGTATCCACCTCCAAATCTTCTTCTCCTTTGGATTCCCCGGTCTCTTCCCCTTCTCTTTCTCATCATCACTCTAGCAATGAGGTTTTCTTTTCCTTTTTTTGTTTCTTCTTTTCAATTTTTAATTGAAATCTCCATTATGTCAATGTTTCTCCATTATCGGATTTCGAGATGCATGCTATTGATTTTTTGTATGAATCGTTGACGAGGAAATAGAGAGCTAGTTTGATTTCGTTTTATTGTTTTTTCTTTTCTGCAGGCGATCAGCAAAGTGATTAGGAGTTGGGCTTCCAAAAAGTTCATGTCTGGATGGTCAGTATTTTTGCTCTTCATTGATTCTGGGTTAGGATTGTACTCTTGATTATGGAAATCTTAATGAATTTGTCTCATAATAGTACAATTTCTTGAAGCCTGTTGATGAATGCTTGTCAGAATAATTAAATTACGTCTGTGTTAGAAATTATTACTTGTTAGCAGTCGCATACTCGACTGTATATCATTTGTGCTTGGATGGTCATGTTTGCTTGGCACCTGTTTGTGTATATGCATGCTTTTCATCGACTGCACTTATATACATGTGATGTTTTTCGAGGATGTCTCTTGTTAATGTGTTTCTTTCATGTAATGGATCTCAAATTGACCTCGTTGATTTTATTGCTATTTCCCATTTCTTGGTTGTAGTGGTGAAAATTGCGGGAGAGTTAGACAGGCCCTACTTCAGTGTCAATGGCTAATATTCTAATTTATGCATTGAATGAGAGGATGGATTCACAATCTCCAGAATTCACTTAGAAAAAGACATCTTCTACTTTGACTATATAAATGTAGAACAGTTTCTTCTTAAAATATGTACGTGAAACATTTACAGTGTCATTTTGTTCTGTTTTGTTCTTTGCAGTGTCATTTTGTTTCCGTTAGCAATTACATTCTATACAACTTGGTGGTTCATTCATTTTGTGGATGGATTCTTCTCTCCAATCTATGCTCATCTGGGGATTAATGTATTTGGTCAGTTCATCAACTACTTCTTTGTTACTCGACGAAGTTTTACTGTTTTTAACCTTGTTGCTGTAAGCATATTAACCTACGCATCATGAGTTGATCTCGTCTGTCTCCTGGTTCTTTTTCTTTTCTGTTTCTTTTTGCTAGTGGACCTTGTTTGATGAATGGGACCGTGGCATCACAAATGGTGCCAAACAACCATATAATGGTCATTTATGAAATTACCTTCCTTTAATGCCATGAACATGGTTTCCTTATGCCTACTTTAAGTCGTTGGTATTTTGTTTCAGCAACACTTCAGAAGGTATTGTCAATATGCTTATCAATGTCAGAATAGCCATGGAATACCTGTTATTTTCGGATAGAGCATCCCATGATAGTCCCTACTTCTGTATTATAAAAAACGTTGCTAGGAAGGATGGTTCTCAATGGATTGTTCTTCTGATAAGATACATGTAAAGGAGTCGAAAATCAGACATATGCAGTGAAGGAACTTGACTTCTGCAGTTGATATAAATTCCGCTATCAAGTATTTGACACGCTAGCTTGTTATTGTAAAGTGAACATTTGGTATACTTTTAACATTTGTAAGTTCGGTTAGGCCTGGGATTCATGACCTCCATCACATTCATATTCTTGGTGGGAGTGTTCATGTCATCATGGTTGGGGGCCTCTGTTCTTGGCTTGGGTGAATGGATTATAAAAAAGATGCCCCTGATGAGCTACATATATGTTGCTTCAAAACAAATTAGTGCAGCCATTTCACCAGGTACACAGACCTTATCTACTGCTGTTAAATCAAAGTTTTGATACAATGAGATAATAATTGCTTTTCCAGATCAGAATTCACAAGCCTTCAAGGAAGTGGCGATTGTAAGACATCCACGGATTGGAGAATATGCATTGGGTTTCATCACATCCACTATCATTCTCCGTAAGACTTCTGGTTCGGAGGAGCTGTGCTGTGTGTACGTGCCAACCAACCACCTTTATTTGGGTGATATATTCCTCATCAACTCCAAAGATATAATGAGACCTAATCTCTCTGTTCGAGAGGGCATCGGTAAGAACATAAGACAACACCTTCTAATGCTTTCTTCTCATACAGAAAGTAAGTATTCTCGTGTCATGCTGCAGAGATTGTCATCTCAGGAGGCATGTCCATACCAAACATACTCAACGTAGTGGACACACAATCCATATTATCTCCAAGAGTTGGGAAGTTCACGGCACCACAAATTTAGTTGTCATACTTGAGGAAATTCTCAGGTAAGGAGATTCTACTGCATCGGACCAACGAACAACGTGACATTTGCACCAGAAAACAGGAAACAAGGCGTTGTATTAAAGCCTCCATTGCTGATGCATTACTCTTTGCCTGATACTTTCTCCTGTTTATGTTAATCACGCAATCAAGAGCATGAGAAAAATGAGATTGCTCGATTGTGAGGCACTTAAGTTGCATGTCAAAGTTCTCAAGTTTTATTGTCTACTACTGGTTGAAGAAAAGTATTACGTTTTAGGACTTTCTCAAAGACGGATAAATTAGTGTAACCAAAGGGCAACTATTATTGGGTAGAAGACAACAATGCTGACAATGTTTTCATGAATGAATGAATGGTAGCAAACAGTTAGTCAAGAACGCTTGAAAATTTTATAACTTCTGTAATACACTGTAAATGATGCAATGCTAAGAAAGTCATACACACAAAGCTAAAAGAGCTGGTATCTCATGTCTAGCGGACTTCCGGCAGAAATATATATTACAAAATATGTATTCCCTCCTAAGTCTCTACGCTTGCACAGAGTCCGGAGAGGGGCTATATCGATTCACGATCGAATGTACGCAACATTACCTATACTTTGTGCAAAAGACTGTTTCCACGGTTCGAACCAGTGACCTTAAGGTCACAAAACAACTTTAACAGTTGCTACAAGTTCTATCCTCTTTAAAAGACAAGAGCAAGTACTAAAACAATTACAAGCTACAAGTTCTGCCCTCTTTAAAAGAGGGGCAAGTACTAAAACAATTACAACATCAACATCACCCAGCTCCCGTATATGGTGGTGGAGTTTTGGGAGCCAAATGTACGCAATCATATCCATGTGTTATAAACACAGAGGTTTTTTTCCGATTACCCATAATGAAAATTGCATCAAGCATTTCACAATATAAGAAACACAACCAATATAATAAATCATTTTGCTTTATTCCATCATATTATAAAGTCAAAAAAGAGTGTGACCTTGAAATGATTTAATTGCCACGTTATTTCAGTTACGTGAAAACCAATGGTTCCTTGCAGATTATCCAAACAGATGAATAAAAATTGACGTTAACTTCTGCTCCAGAACAACCAAAAGGCACATAGGAAATGCACTAAACTTATATCCGCGGAGCACATTGTTTTCCCCAAGCAGCATCCATAGTTACTACAAGAATCAATAGTTTTCATGCCTCTCCAATTAGCACTTGCAAAAAATGAGAGGAATTACAGCTCGATTTTCTTTAGCTGCTGAACTTTACGGCCTCTCCCAATATGAGTTGCAAAATTTGAGAGAAGTTGCATCCCAGCTTCTTTTTTCAGCTAGACATGAGTGCCACTGTTAATTAATAATTACAGAAACCTAAACAGATAAACCCCAAATGACAGACATCCAGCACCCAGAGGAAGCCTGACACCTACCGTTCCGAAGTTGGTATGGAATTCCATTACTAGCTGTTAAGTGTGGAGAGCATGCCACCAGTCGCACTGGGTATAACCACCTCCCATCCAGGCCCTTTCAGAGGAAGCACAGTTGAGACGGATTCCGGTTTTTCAGCTTCCTTGGCTGCACTAGTGACAAGATCGCTGCGATCCAGAACCCTCTCCAGATCATCTTCACTTATATCTGTTTGTATCCATTTCTCTTCAGCAGTCTCTACATCTCTGAGAAGTTCCAGCAGATCTTCTTCCTAAAAAATCAAGGTTCATCCAAGCAACAGTCGGTCATGGATAGATATTATATGAAGCTTAGTCTACTCCAATTACAAGAATCCACCCCCACATGCCAAGAAGAATATGTTGAAATTTGATATGGACAAAAGCTCAGAAAAAGTCGAGAGCATATAACCTCCATTCCAGCCACAAAATTCTGCTTGGTTCTTTCTTGGTGGAACTGCCCTTTTCCAATTACAACATGCTCAAGCTTTAATTTACTAAATGCTCTTTTCAGAATTCGACACTGATAACAAATTTAACAACCATGTCAAGTAGTGGGTAAGCCAGACATTTTTGCCTGTAATAGAGAAAAAGACAGAAAGATACCTCAACAGATTGAGCAGTCACCAATCTGTAAACGTGAACAGGCTTTGTTTGACCTATCCTATGACACCTATCCATTGCTTGCAAGTCCATTTGAGGATTCTGTTACCCAGATAGATTTTGTTACTCAAGGTAGAGGGTCAAACTGTCTCAAATTGAACATGATCACACATATGTTTGGCCAAATATAACTGCATATCACAGTAAAAAGTTCATAAAGGTACCCAATCGCTGTCGTACAATATGCAGGTGTCAGCAGCTGTAAGATTGATACCCAGCCCTCCTGCTCTTGTGCTCAGAAGAAAGATTTTGTATTTACTGTTCACATCATTGAACTCCTGAATCTGTACAGGGAAGTCCACATATGTCACCTCAACTCATTGAACCTTATACTAATACTAACCCACCATGTAATAATGAAAAAAATACGCAACAATAAGACATCTTCCAGTAGCCAGCTAAACCAACAATTTTTGCCACAACTTAAGATGCAATATTACCTGTCTTCTCCTTTCTGCCAATCTCACACTTCCATCAATTCTACACACTTCAAAACCTTTTTCACTAAAATAATAGTCCATTATGTCCAAAATTTTGGTCCACTGAGAAAATACCAGCACCTGGTTTGCCAATCAAGGTATGATTTCAAGGTCAATTATGAATTAAACAAATAATTGTATGAAGAAAAACAAGATTAATTCCTCCCATACTTTATGCTGACGAGCAAACAACTTCGATAACAGCCTTTCCAATAACGAAAACTTTCCACATTGATCAATAATCTGCTCTACAGGTGGATAAAAATCTGCATGACAAGAATGTCAGATGAATCAAAATTAGCCATAACGCAAGATAACTACACATCCAAGTTACTAAATACATACATGAACCATCGAAGGCAGACTCCAAAAGGTCGGGGTGGTTGCAATTCTTGCGGAGCTGAATCATCAAATTGTTGAGCTTTCCTTTCATTCCACCAGAGCCCATCTTCTCCCTAAGGTGTCCTTCAAGTGTCTTATTTACCAAATGGGCCTGAAAACCTTTTTGATGCTCAGTCAGGGTAGCATACAGAATTATTTCCTTTTTGCGTGGGAGCATTTGCTCAACGTCTGCTTTCAACCTGCGGAGCAGAAAAGGACGTAGTATTGCATGGAGTTTTGCCACCACCTGCAGTTTCACATAGAACACATTAAAAATAGTGAACGCAAATAAGCTCCCAAAAGAACAGAAAATGGATCACTAATGAAGCATACCTGAGCTCGTCTTTTCTCTTCCAATTCTTCTTTCAAGGCCACATTGTTGCATTTCCCCGAAAGATCAAACCTGCAAATTGTCACCCAGGAATTAGGCGAAGTCAAATACAAGGCACTGGTTATGATGTCTTGCTTGAGTTTAGCTTAAGCCAAGGCCGCATTACACCACCGAAATCAACCCTAGCAAAAATAAAACAGCAATGGAAGAGTCCAAGGATATGCAATAGTAATATATTGCTTTCAAGCCAAGCAATTTTTCATCAAAGACTCGGTAGTCAAAGCAGTCCATAACAGACATGGTCTAGCACAAGCCATTGAAATATTCTCAACTGTCAGCTGAGATTGACATCAAGTCAATACTAGAATGAACCAAAACCAAATTGTTCAAACAAGCCTCATGGACAAGGAAAATGAACTCGTACACTGTTGAATGCAAAAGCATAACAGTCTTCTTCGGCATAAACAGGTCTGCCATCCCAAATGGTTTTCATCTGCCACTTGGGATTTGCGATATAGATGCAATGGCGTACTATCTAAAACATTAAATTCCACTTAATAAATTGATTATGTGAAAATGAATCAATAATTGCCTCACTAGATTGCCACTAGTCCCGCATAAAATGGCCACCAACACATTGCAAGTAGCAGGCACCAGTAGGAGACTCGACCAAAACATCTCTTAAGGGTTCACAACGTCCAATCCCCACCGTCCCAGCCCACCCTCCACCCATCCACCCCCCGGCGAAAAAACAAAAACGAAGAGGTGATAAGGGGTGGGGTTGGGATGTTAAGAGGACCCGTTTTACTTCAACAGAGCCACAGACGAAGAAATAATTTGATATGCTAAATTGGCCAGAGCTGTACCATGATTCAAATTCCTCATGTGATGAGAATATGTCAGGCAAGATAAAGTTCAACAATGACCAAAGCTCGGCCAAGTTATTCTGCAGAGGCGTCCCAGTCAAGAGAAGCTTGTTTTCAGCATGCAGGTGCTTCAATTCCTTAACTAGTTTGCATTTTGAATTCTTCAGCCTGTGTCCCTGTGGGAGAAAAAAGGTAACAGTAAATCAAGCTATCTGAGCATCAATTGTCCAAACATCAGTTTGAAGGATTCAATGAACTCAAGTATACCTCATCAACCACAACGTATTTCCAATTAAAAGATTTTAAGTGCTTTCTTGCATCATTTAGTGCAACTTCATAAGAAGTTATCACAATAGGGAACTTTGGACCAATTGTTGTTGGCATGTGCTTCCGTCTTATTTCATCCCTTTCTTTCCTATTACCATGGTATATGACTGCATTGACAGAGGGCACGAACCTACAAAGGTAGAAAGATAAGAACACGAAACTTCAGGAAGTGCACCATTCTGCTACAGTAACCCCCCCCCCCCCCCCCCCCCAAAACAAAAAAAAAAAAAAAAACCTCCCTCTTCAAACAATAGGAAATAAAGCCACCAGGCTGCTCTAGCAAACAATATAAGATTCATGTCTGTAAAGTGCCGGTAAAAGTCCAAGCCATACCTGTTTATCTCATTCAACCAGTTTGAGAGAGTGGACAGAGGGGCGATAACTAGATAAGGTCCATCCAACCCATTCCCCTTCAGATGTGCTAGAAATGCAATAGTTTGGATTGTCTTGCCAAGTCCCATCTGATCTGCGAGTATGCCATTCAGTCCATTTTGCCAAAGTGAAATCAACCACTTAACCCCTTTGAGTTGGTATGACTTCAGTTTCCCCCCAGTCAACAAAGGCACAAGTTCACCCTGCTCTTTCTCGGTTCTCTCTTCCTCTGTTAGGTCAGGGTCTTCTGCCGTAGTTCCATCTTCAGATCTTTTGAGCATAACTGCAACAGCCTTTTTGGCCCTCCGCTGTAAAAGAAATAGAGAATCTACCAACTTAACCAGAAAGGAGGAAAAAATTTGAAGTTAAAGTATATGCTAAGGTGTATACTAATAATACTTGAAAGCGTTAACACGACTGACATTGGAATTTAAATTTAGATAAAGAGAAGGCATCACACTGAATATAAATAACATAGAAAAGAGGATCAGACATTGTTATAATCTGACGCAGTCTTCCTCTTTGAGCCGCGACCTCTTTTCTCATTGGCAGGGTTGCCATTTTCCTCCACCACATTCTAATGATACATTAAGCAAAGAAATAAATGAGAAACCACAGTTTATAAAACAGAAAGTATCCGAGTCAAAAGTTCTGGTTGACATATCTAGCAAATCGATGAATGGATAGATTACCTTCGTGATATCATCCATTTTCTCAAGCAAAAACTCGGAATAAAGCTGGGTTTGAGTTAGGAGCTCGTCCAGTTTAGTAAACTGGGAATCATTCAGCACAGGCGCTTCCATGCGCGCATTTTCTTTCTCTTGTTCCTCCCGTACCCGCTCTTGCTCAAGCTTTTCTTCCTCTATAATCATAGCTTCCGATATAAGAGAACATTCTCCTTTCCCAGCATCTAAAAGCACATCCTCCTCGAGCTTTCCATCTTGCTTTTCCTTAGAGCCATCATTGAAGATATAACAATTGTATTTTAACATTCAGGGGGAGAAAGAAGAACCCCAGATAGTAACTTAAACATACAGGCAAAAAGCACAAAACGAGGCTCAAAACTCAAATTGCAACAAAATAAAATGTCTGACAATATAGTAAACAAGAAAAAAGAAAGGAAAACTCTATTAACGCTTCATACCTCGTCTTCCAGAACAGATGTGGGAGAATCGGCAACAGACTCCTCCTTCACTCCGTTCACCGTAGAATCAGGGAAAGTTTCGACCTTCACTCCATCAACAGTGGAATCCATCAGAGTTCCGTCCTCCAATGGCTTCACAGCAGCCCCCATCTCACTAAGTGTAAACATACCCTAATAATGACCAAAAAAGGTAACCAAAGTAGAAGTCAGACTCGCAGTAAAACCCTAAACCACAATCATTACCAAACATTTTAGCAAAAAAAAAGCCAAAAGAAAAAGAAAAATGGGATAAACAGATGACCCTAAAACTGGCCAAGAGACTGGAATTTAATAGCTGAAAATGAATGGCGGTAATCCCTAAGAAAATCGAGAAAATGATATACAGTAAAAGCACAATCCCACCTGAAGTTCGCAAGAGCGAGTTTGCGTAGTAACAAATAAATGAAATTACTCCAAAAGAAAAATGTAGAGATTCACAGTCGGAGAAAAGCAGAGAAGAATAGAGCTATGAACTCCACATAAAGAAGAAAATTTTAATTTTGTGTTTTGTTTATTTGTGTTCAAATTTGTCGTATCAGTCAGAGGGAGTGATCATGGGCGGGAAAATAGAGTATATTTTGCCCTCGAAAAAGTTCTAAAATTACGGAGAAGCCACTGACTCGTGACTTCTGGCGGTTCCCCATTCCCTGAGCTATTGTCCCATTGGTGGGTGGCAAATGGCAAGTGCGTATGTTTTAATTAGAAAGAAAATCGTTTGTTCCTTTATTAAAGGAAAAAACAAATTAAGAAGTTTGCTTTTTAACGGCTGGGATTGTTTATTTGGTTCATGACTAAGACAACTGTATCGAGTTACATCGTAAAGCTCGATAAAGAGAATGGTCATGTCACCCACTTCAAATAGGCGACTACTTTTTCCGCAGTATAAAATGAGCACGTTGGAACTGGGAATTTTTAACTTGGCATTGTATGGTATGCACGTTTTTGTGCATATTTTGACTTTTTCTTGTATGTTTTACTTATGTGTGTAGTTTCTTTTGGTATGTTTTGACTAATATTATATGTACTCTTGTGTTTATATATATACCAGCTAATAGATATGTGCGTTACACAGGAGGACTAAAAAAATAGGGTTATTCACCTTTTGCTCCCGGTAGTATTCGAATTCCATACTTACCTCTCCCATGTTCCGAAATATATACTTAAGTATCCTGATGAATTGGACTGATGTGCTAATTGCCATTTCAGACACAAAGACTTCCGGAACAGTGTGAAATGTCAAATTTGCCCATGCCACGTATCGCAAACAAATGACGTGGAGTTGACTTTTAAGCAGAAACTTGTGTAATGTTTTCTCCCACATTAACACGCAAAATAATGATCAATTAAAGGAGGTTTAATGTCTGCACAAAAAGTAACCATACACACACTCCCGTCAACTCTGTCGACATTTGAAGCTTCATGGAGTACAAATGCAAATGAGACTTTTAATGTAGAGCCAGTGAGTTTCATATTGCAGCTGAGTAGACGTAATCCTTGCTGGTGTGCATTCATATTCATTTGTTTTAGAGAGAGGAAGGGAGGTGTAAGGGAATGTAGTGGTGTTGGAGAAATTTCATCTTCGTCGATTTGGATTCGTAAAGAGTAAGTCTTTTGTTTGGTTGGAGGTTGATGATGGTGTTCTTGTAATTAGATTGTATGTTTTTTTTTATTGAATGATGTGGGGGTGTTGACCGATTGTATGTATCATTGTGTGCTTTTTTGCTGCTGATGTAAGAATTGTTGCTGTCATATTGTTGATTCAATGCTTTTATGGTTGTTGTCGTGTTCATGCAGGGTAGAATAGATATAGGCGAAGAACTAAGCCTATGTGGATTGATTGGATGCAATAAAGAAACTTTTGTGGCTGGAAATAAGGTAGGTAAAGGTAATAAAGGTGTCCAAGCTAGAGGGAATCAATGTGGGTGAAGTAAAAAAAAAGTGTCATGTAAAAGAAAAGGTTGTCAAAGAACCCCACCAAATGAAAAGACAGTTTTGTCCAAAGACAAAAACGTCAATCCGAATCCAAATACCTATAGGCCACAAAGGTATCTGATGATCCTTTTCAAAGTGATGAGACAGTCCATTTGCTCTTAGAAGAGTGTGAAAATGTTGCAGTTACACAGGTGGTGGGTTCTCAAAATGCAGACCATGTTGGTACATTTGATGGATTAGATGACATATTGGATGATGATATATTATGGGATCTGCAATTTAGGCATATAAATGAAGAACATGAGGCAACACCTCATTAAGCTCAAGTTGTAGAAGAAGTAGAAAGGTTTGATGCTGTCCAAGATCCACGACATAGTGAAGCTAACAGCCATGACATACACGTTGGCCACTGGAATGAAGAAGTGGTGGATGAATTAGAACTATTACATAACACTGCATAAGATGTAAGTGGTTGCAAAGACTTTAATTTTGATGAAGAATTCAGTAAGCAGCAATTTGAGTTGAAGATTGGGCAGAAGCTTATTACTGCTGCTAAATTCATAGAAGCTATAGTTGAATGGAATATCGGAGGGGGTTATAAAGTGAAGTATGAAAAGAATGAAGGCAATAGGGTGGTAGCAAAATGTAACAAATGGTGTACTTGAAGGATTCTTGCTTCTATGACAGCTCATGATAGAACTTTCATGATTAAGACATTGAAGGGTGTGCATAACTGTGGGAGAGATTACATCAATAGGCATTGTACATCAAGGTACCTTAGCAAAAAGTACAAAAATTACTTCATTGACAATCCTTATACAAGCACACAAACAGTTTGAAAAATCAAGTGATGATAGATCTGATAGTTGATGTTAGTAGATCACAGTCGTACAAGGCAAAGAACAAGGCTAAAGAGGACATATAAGGCATTTCAATAGTTCAGTACTCACATCTGTTGGATTATGCTGAGATAATTAGAATAACTAATCCTTAAAGTGAGGTTAGGATCAATAATACAGTTTTGGATGAACATTCCCCTCCAAAGTTTGAGAGTTTGTTTATTTGTTTCAATGCTTGCTGGATAGGTTTTCTTAATGGTTGTAGGCCCATATTTGGACTTGATGGTTGTTTCTTGAAAGGCAACTTGAAGGGGCAACTGCTTAGTGCTATTAGGAGAGATGAAAATGACAATATGTTCCTTATTGCAGTGTGTAGCAGAAGCTGTGAATTTTAATAGCTGGAAATGGTTCTTGGAGCGTCTCATATAGTGTATTGGTGAGAGGCTTGATGGACTTCAATACACAATCATCTCAAATAGACAAAAGGGGTTAGTACTGTGTTTCTAACATGTGAGCAGAGATTTTGTGTGAGACACATGTTTCGAAACTTCAAAGGAAAGTTTAGTGAGAAAGAATTAAGTGATAAGATTGTGCTAGTGCCAGTGACCTAGGTGAGTTCAACAGGCATATGCATTGCAATTATGTCAGATAGGAAAATATTTGAGGTGACAAGTGATGCAGGGTCATACGTTGTTAATCTTGATACTAGTGAGTGCACATGTAGGTTGTTTCAATTGGTTTGGTTTTCCATGCAGGCATGATGTTGCTGCCATCGAGGTTGAAAGAGGTGCAATGCTTGACTATGTGCATGTCTTTTATTCTAAATCCATCTATGTACAGGCATATTCACCTATTTTGTATCTCATTCCATCAAGTCTGTACTGGATCTCAACAAATCAACCACTAATACAACCACCTAATGCTAGGAAACAGATTGGTAGACCTAAGAAACTAAGGAAGAGAGCCTGATGAACCTAGGCACCATACTAAGGCTACCAGAAAATGATCTATCAGTTAGTGCAATAGATGTTTTCAGCCAGGGCATAATGTTAGGTCATGCACATATCATGTTCATCCTTCCTCTAAAGTTAACAAGGTGAATAGTTGTTAGTTAAGTTCAATACCCACTGACTTTAATGTGTTTTCTTATTTAATACTGGTTGTGCATTGTTTGTCATACAGTTGCAGAGAATTAATCAGGTTGAAACCACCTGTGAGGGACATGCTTCATCACAATTATAAGCTCAAGGATCAAGTTGTCATGAATCCCATCCATAGCATAAGCAGTATATAGTGTAGGCATGATGTAATTAGATTGATGTGTAATGGGTTTTGATGTAATCAGCCTATATTTTGGACATCGCTTTGTGTACTGAAACTTTATGCAATAGGGCTGGTGGTTGAGAAAACTTGACTATGTGCTTTATTCTGTTTTTCTTGTTGGATCATTTCTGTTTTTCCAATCAGATCAATTATGTAATCGGATCAATTTTTTTTCCAACCGGATCAATTCTGTAATCCGATCAACTGTGCCTTGTGTTTTATTCTGTAATCGGATCAATTATGTGCTCTATGTCGAGTCGTTTATGGAGCAGAGCATACTACAAACACATAGACAATTGAGAAAATAGCCCAATTTCATACTCATAATCAAAGTACACTTGAGACATTTACATATCATATTGTTTCAGCATCCAAATTACATTTCATAAAACCATCCTAAATCACAAAAACCTCTAGCCAAAAACATCACCTGCAGCAACTAGCAACCATCACTTGGAACCATCACCTGCAGGAACCAGCAACACAACAGACACCTAGCACCCTAAGACCAAAACCAAAAAAAAAAAATAGAAGCAAAACAAAAAAACAGACAACCAAAACTAAAACAAACACCACAAGCATTCAATGGCAAGACCAAAACCAACACCACAAGCCAGCAGACACCCAACACCCTAAGATTCTTCGTCATAAGAAAAAAAAGCCCTCAAGGCCTTCAGCTTTGTCTTCATCTTCTCAGTTTTAGCTTTTCAACTTCAAGTTTTTCTGTCAAGTCTCTAACTCTGGCATCGACACCGACCACTTTGGAAGCCTCCAAGTCTTGCTTTTCACTTATCCAATAATAATTATCCCACATTTTACCAATCACCGTTTGTGGATCATATTCCAGACTCGCAACTTTTCTTGGAATCGATACAACCGATTCTTCAAAAATTTCCTTCTGGTCATCTTGATTCTTTAGAACTCTCGTAGGTCTTTTTAGAATCCTAGGTGCACTCTTACCTTCAGCAGGATTTTTCTTCTGTTTCTTAGGCGTATCTCTGGGCCTGGAAGACATTGTTTTTGTAGTATAGAGGATTACTAACCAGTATAGGCTTCATATAAGAGTTAAACTTTGGATATGAGAAGAATAACTTGAGAGGAAAAAGGTCTATTTATGAAGCAGAAGAGAAGGTTACAAAGAGATGAAACCGTTTTGGGATTCTCAAGAAAATTATTGTCATTCTCAAGAAGCCGTTTGGGATAAGGAAATGCATGTCAGTCGTTTGCTTTGATACATTGCACAATCATTACTAACATTTTGTAAACCTCAAGCACAGTCCAGTGCGTTGCAATTTTGGCTCAAACAAATCACATTGCACATACCACCAGCATAACCCTTCTATTCTCCTAAGACAAATTATTACACGAAAATAATCCGCACAGTCTAACATGCAAACATCACTACCACAATTACTACACTACATCACCACATTTGCACGCAACAACACTTACACAAACTACATCAGCATATCTGCACACACATTATCATCACTTCATGAAAATGGACCAAATCAGACAAAAGATTACTATGCCTAGGCTCACAAACATCAAGATCTTCAAATTGGTCATGCTATCTTTCATCATTAGCATTTCAGATTCATATGCATCTTGATATACGTTGATGTACATGATGATGCGTTTTCCCACGTCAATAACTCTGTAGTTTGTTTTGCACCAGCCCAGTAGTCACACTTACGTCCTCCTTGCTGATCACACACGAAATACAGCAATCCCTTTGTAGGCTTTTCGCTCTTCACTTTCTCCAAAGCAGCTTGTTTACCACACTTGCAATATTTGTACTTATACAGTAGGTCAGGAGAACCCTCATTATCATAAAAGTCTCTAATGTTTGATGAAAATCGATCCATTGCATCTGATACGAGAGATGATAAGAAGGAATAAATCAACAGCAGGATGTCTTGTTTCAATATACGAGTGAAGAACAATGAAGCTGTGGATAAGGATGGCGATTATAAAGAAGCATAAGACATGATATGACCATTGATGGGTAGTTTAGGTATTCATTAACAAAAATAAATGTTAATATCAATCCTGACCGTTTGCCTTGCGCGTGTAGCGCATGTTCGTCCTGAAATGGCAATTAGCACATCAGTCCAATTTATCAGGGAACTTAAGTATGTATTTCAAAACATAGGGGGAGGGGGGTAAGTATGGAATTCTAATACTACAGGGGGCAAAAGATGAATAACCTCAAAAAATATTTGCACATATATGTTATCAAAGAGTAAATTACGGAGGATAAGATCAAATCAAACCAAATCATAGAAAGATTCGCGCCTATATTGTATTGATTGCATACCGCAGTTAGCTACAATAATTGTGCTACATATAAGACTTAGGTACGTTTATGAAAATCAATGAAAATACGACTTTCATTCTCGAAACCTATATTTAACATAATATCAGAATAGTGTTAACCTTGAGACTCAAAACAAGTTCATCAGTGTCCCGATAACCTCTCTCAGCCAAATAACCAGAAATTGGTCCAACCAAACAGTTCATTAAAATAGTTTTGATTTCTCGATTACCAGTTACAGATCATAAATAAGCTGATTGCACCTATCAAATCTGTACATCAAAGTCATATGTCAAAGTAATAAACTACATAATTTTGTTAAAAAAAGTATACCTTGAGTGAAAGATTCTACTATACATCATTTAATAAAACTACGTATTTTATCTGTTTGACACCTAATTTTGACACACAATTTCCATTAGGAAAGTCCGCAGGGAATAGCTCAGTTGGTTCCGGATGAGCAGATTTGTTACAAGGTGCAATATTCGAGTTTCGCAAAATGCAGTGTGGGGGCAACATCTTCAAACTCCAATGAGGGGCCTTGAGGATGAGCTTTTTGTAGGTCAGTGGCCAATGTGTCTCTCTCTTAACGAACCGCTGAGTACATGAATTACATCTTCCTAACTGCCTTATCGGGTCAAGGTATAGAAGGCCTTGGAGTTGGGGAAACAACCTTTGCTACAATTTCCATTAGGAAACCAACCTCATAAACGGTCATGTAATGAGAGCAGGACAAGGCCAGAACCCGGTCCTTGTGGAAATAGGCTACGTAAAACGTCATCATCATCATCATTCATACCCAGTATATCCCAATGACACCAAAAGCTATCGCTAGAGTCTGGGGAGGATAAGTGGTAGGCAAAGAATACCTCTGTCCCAAGGGATAGAGAGGCTTCTTCTAGTGAGACCCCCGGCTTTATATGTACCTGCATAAACGACATAATAATAGAGATATGATGTGCTAGTGTGTTAGTGAAAGAATTTAGGAAATACCAAGAAGAGGCTTTCGATATTAAAATACACATAACGTGTATATGTACATGTAATGCAAAAAAGGTAAAACATAAACAAATAAGTGCAAAGTCAATCTAAAGCGTATATATTGTCTATGTCTATCTATGTCCCTGAATATGCTCTAAGGTGTCCCTATATGTGACCTATACCTCGTTAACCTTAATCTTATGTCTCCATGAACTCCTATCCTGAAGAATACGTAAAACGTGAAAAGTGCAAATCCACAAACCAATCATAATCAACTAATACTTTCATTTTGACAAATTTTACAAAGAAATATGAGAAGCTACCACTCTTAATTTGTTTTATATATAAATAAATAAATCTTATCACCTCTCCTATCTTACTGTATTATTAGTGAAATTTTATCTGAAATTATTGATTAGTTACTTTTAAATCAGCATCTCTTTCAATATTTTCAGTATCAGACCGACTCCCTCATATCATCATCTCTGGAGAAATATCTCTTTCAATCTTTTCCAGTATCTGACCGACTCTCAAAATCATCGTCTCCTCCGCTTCTCCGGGGACTTTCCAGAATCTGGACCACCGTCGCTGGTCTATCACCGATCACCAGAAAAAGCAAATCTCAATTTTATATTTTCTCGTTGTTCTTTTGTTTTCTCGAGTAGATAGCTATGAAGGACGATGACATTTTGCCGGTGTCAACGCCGACGGCGATGGTGGCATTAAAAAAGAACACCGCCACATCCGCCATCTCCGATCACTTGAGACAAATATGCTTTGGTCGAGGACGATATAAGTTTTGTATATTAGGCGCCATTGCATTACTAGCGTTTTGGTCAATGCTCACCGGCACCGTCTCTCTCCGTCTCTCCACCAATCAACTTAAGCATTTCTCCATGCACGATTCCATCGACTCTCCTCTCCCCGAAGATCTCGACGCACTAGTAATCACATCTCACTTATTTATTTATGTATTTAATTTTTTTTTTTGACTTAATATGTATTTAATTTTTGATTGATGATGAAATTGATGGTGTGTTATCAATAGGAAATGGATGAGAGGGTGAAATTTGTGAAGAGGATGTGGGATGTGTATATATCGGAGAATAAACGGATCAGGTTGGGGAAATTCTGGCAACAAGCATTTGAGGCGGCTTACGAGCTGTTAATTAACGACGGTGTGGATGATCCGGAGGCAGTCAAAGCTCGGGAGGATGCTATCTCCGAGATTGCTAAATTGTCTGTTCTACTTCGAATTCCTTATGATCCTCCGTCCGCTGTCAATTCCTTGGTTAGTTCCCTGCAAATAACTATAGTTGTTGAAGGAATTTGTCGTATTAATGATTCTGTCAGTTTCATAAATTGTTGGAGGGAGGTAGTTTGCTTTGTGCTTAATTTGGAATTCTGCATTTTTTTTTTTTTTTTGGTAAGTAAAATTCTGCATTTTGACTTATTCTTTACATCAGTTTTGATCAGATTAGTATTGGTTTCGGCATTAGATTGATATGTTCAATATCTTGAAGACCTGTTCAGCAGTGTGCATGGTCACTTCTCTAGAGGCTAGAAATTGTTACCACTAAATTCTGCTACCATAAGAAAGATTAGTATTCAGAATTCTGTTTCGAGCTAACATCAGCTAGGGAAAAATTTTGCTTTTTTTTTTTTGAAAAAAGAAGGAACTTTTGAGATGAGAGCAGAGGGAATCCGAATCTGTCCCAAAACCACTTCATAAGGCATGGCAGACAAGAATCAAGTCTTTATATTGTTTTAATTCAGTTGCTTTTGTCCCTAGGTGTACATTTTCCTTCCTGTGACTGGATTTATATTTCAGTCTTATATCTGGGGAACTTGTGCTCTTGTTTTTGCCTTCACATTTTGTGTCTTTGTGGGGGGGCGGGGGGCGCTCTTCATGCAACTTGATAAGCTTGGTTTGCATAACAAGTTGGTACTTGTGGTGACAAGCTTGATATATGGTTGAGTTATTTGATATATCGTAAAGATAGCAAATTGTATCATGATCTTCCTGTGTGTAATCCTCCATCCTGAGACTTGTACTGTCATGGAGCCCATTAAATATCTCAAAATGCTTGGCACGTTTTAGAACCTGTAAAACCTGCAGTGATGTTCAAAGTAGTGTGCCTTACTTGACTTCCAGTAATTTCCTGTTTAAGCAAAAATTATCTTTTGAGAGTGATTCACATTCACTCTTTCATAATAACCTCTGGATTATGAGTGCAAATAGAATCCAATAATCATTCGGAATAGTTTAGAATGCTGCTTTATTTCCTTATTAAGCTATATTACCTATGGCAACCACGTTTGTGCACGGGCACGATGGAAAGCGTACCCTGGATGAGGTGCTTGTATATATTATACCGTATTTATTCTTCTTCTGTCCTTGGGGACACGTTGGAGGAAGAAAACATAGATGAGTGTTTTTGTTCTCTAGTCAGGATTTCCTTTTGCTTTATATGCTTATTATTTTGACAAATAGTGAAGGTTTGTTTTTATGCACTTTCAGATGATACAAAGATGATAGCAAACAAGGCCTCAGAAGTGAATAACTGTGCTACAGTCCCATTTTGTAGAACAAGCTTGGCTCAAGCTTGTGAAAGCTGCCATTCTTTTATTATACAAAAGTTCCATTTTGCACCAGTTTGCTGGTTAGTTTCAATCATGATAGAAATTAGAATTGATACATTGCCTTTACAATTTTCACCTACAGGAAATATACTTGGGAAGCTTTTCTTGATTAGGCTTTCACGACATACATGTGGATGAAAAGGATTATACTTGTTTGATTGCATTAATTTGTAGTAAATGATGTAGTTTGCTTGTCGCTTTAGAAAGAATTGTATTCAATGAAGTGAAGGTTGGGACATTGACTTTTGTAAAGTTTCTTGATATCATTGCCCAAGTTTCAGACTCAGATACCTTCTCTAAAGAGATGTCAATCAATCATATCCACTATATTCCAATGATATCAAAAGCTATCGTTATGGTCTGGGAAGGGTAAGTCACTATATCCCAAATTCCCAACGACATCAAAAACTATCGTTAGGGTCTGGAGAGGGTAAGCAACAGACAAATAATACCTCTATCCCAAAGGATAGAGAGTTTGATTCCAATAAGACTTCTGACTCTATATGTATCTGCATAAATGACATAATAATAGAGACATGATGTGCTATTGTGTTAGTGAGAAAATGCAGTGAGCATAAATATGTAGTTTCCGTTATTAAAATTGTCATAAATGTGTATGTGCATATATAATGCAAGATAAAAACAAAAACAAAAAGTGCACAGTCAACATAAAGAATATATGGTATCTAAGCTCTTAAATATATATATCTTGTCTAAACCTCGTTAATCTTAATCCTATGTCTCTATGAAATCTTATCATGTACCAGATCATCAAATCTAGTATGTCATACTGTATTCTTGGCCCAGTTGTTGATCATTATAAATAATCCAATGAAGTTATAGTTTATACCATGTATATTAGGTAGGTAAAATTTTCATTAGACTTGTCATAAGTATATTTGATGGATTAAAAAATGCGATAAATAATTGATAGATGATCGTTTGCCATCAGCATACTATTTAACACCATATCTTTGGCTAATAAATGTAAATAATCACTAAAAATCAATCGCCGAAGCTTTGCAATTCAACAATATCTCATATGCGATCAGGTATGTAATAGCATGCATCTATTTCAGACTAATAAGAACAGGATCTCAATTGGAAAGCCTTTTTGCCTCCAAATCGGTTAAAGTCTATCAAGAACTTTTAAAGAAGCTAACTTTGAAGTGGTACTTATCTCATCTGATAGAGACGAGGAATCATTCAGTGATTACTTATCAAAGATGGCATGGCTTCATGTTCCCTTCTTGGACTTGGGCACAATTAAGCATCCAAAGGATTTGTTCAAAGTCAGAAAGATACCTCATTTAAAAGATAGAAAAAGAAGTAAGTTGTGACATGTTTAGTAAAAAAAATTCTTTGTAGCCAACCATTTTTTTTAAAAAAATGAATAAGCTTAACACAAAATAGGAAAATAGAAACATTGATAGGACCAGGATAAAGAGATTTCTGTCTAAAGAAATCAATGCAACTTGTTAAACGTTTCCAATATCCAAAAATGAAAATGATAGAGGAGAGATGGATAAAACGAATTGCTAATATCGCTTAAGGTTTTTATTGCGAGGCGCAGTCGGATGGTGTCTCAGAAATTTGGAGGCGTCGTCCATGCCTGTGGGTGGAAGAGACCGGAGACATGGCGAATCGGAGACGTTTGAAAGTCTTTTACATAAGGTCAAATTCCAATACAACAACATTAGTCTATTATCTTAGAGACTTCGGTCTATAACGGATATGAGGGGTCGGATGTGCACAACCATAGCCATGTGTCAAATTTCAATTATAACCTTAACATTTTTTTTTGAGAAAGGGTGGATAAACAAAGTAGGATGTGGATATATCCATTCCCTTTTCTTATCTACTTATTTTCATAGTTATAGTTGAAGGGCAACCATTAGACATTATAAAATTATTTCTAAATCAATAGGAAATGGATATAAATAGACGTGCCCTTTATTTTATTTATAATCATCCCCGTTGAATGTCATTTTGCCTTACCAAGGTATATTGTGCTTGTTAAAGAATAGGATGGCTAATAGTTTTTCTTTAACCAAAATGAAATTGCTGATTTGCATTAAATTGCTTGTTGAACAAGTACATTATCGGATCATGGTTAGCTGATATTCTAATTAGCACCTGATATATGTCACTGGAAGGGAGCACTTGATTTTAATCTGTTATAATTAATTACTTCTATTCCATTGGGGAAGAGTTTTGGAGCAACTAGTAAGTAGAGGTGTTAACGAACCGAACCGAATCGAATACTAGTTTTTCAAATTAAAATTCGTTTAGCTAAACGAACTGTTTGACTCGGTTCGTTTAGCTAAACGAACTTTAAAATTGGTTCGAGTTTGGCTCGATCACGCTATAACTGTTTCAACGAACCGAACAGTTCGTGAATAGTTCAGCTCGTTTAAGTAAACGAACCCAAACATCTGTTCGTATTCGGCTCGTTTAAAAACAATTACCGAACGAATACGAGCCGGACACGAACAGAACTCGAACAATTCGCGAACTGTTCGGTTCGTTGAATAACCCTACTAGTAAAGTTGTTTTGTGACCTTAAGGTTACAGTTTCGAGCCGCGGAAACAGTCTCTTGCACAAAGTGTAAGGTACTGTTAGATTATGTTGAGTTTTGATGATTTGCACATTTTGGCACATTGAACAACCCATTAGGCGCTTCATGTGTGTTGTTTGAAGTCAGAATACTTCGAACGCCTACATTAGGCGCTTAATGTACCTTGGTGGAGTCAAGTACACTTCGAACGCCTAGATTAGGCGCTTTATGTGAAGTGTCTGGACATGCGAACACTTCGAACGCCTAGATTAGGCGCTTCATGTGAGTGTTTGTAAAACAGGACACATTGAACGCCTGATTAGGCGCTTTATGTGACCTGTTGAAAAGTGCGAACACTTTGAACGCCTCTTTAGGCGCTTTATGCAGTCCACCATGCCAAAAGTACTTTTTCCCTGGCTGGGCACGTACTCCTAAGTACTTTCTCTGAGTAAAAGTCAGAGTTAGTTCGAACAAGCGTGAAGTGCCACATTAAGCGCTTCATGTGACTTCGAACGCCTTAAGAAGCCCACATTAGGCGCTTGATGTGACTTCGAACGACTGTTCTCTTTCACATCAAGCGCTCAATGTCACATCGAACGCCTGTGCTTTTGCACATTAGGCGCTTCATGTGACCAACGTTACAAAGGTCTTGAACTTCACTTTTTAACATCAGTTGACTCTTTGTACCCTCTCTTTTTAGTGTCTTTTTTGCAGGCTTCTCTCTGTAGAAGTTTCTCAGGTTTCCTTTCTTGGCATTCATTTTGAAATCTCTCCAAGAATGTTGCTACATGCCAAAGGGAGATCTCCAATGATGAGGACTCACCAACACATGATGCCAAAACCCATTAATGTCAGTGCAGAGGGTTTCAAACGGGAAGAAACTTTGAAGTTGATAAAATAGGGTTTCTTCCACATTCTTCTCCAACTTTCTACTACACAAGCTCTCAAGTTCTCTCAAGCTCAAGTTCTCAAAATATTTGTAATCTTTGTATATCTTTACTTTATTGTTGAGAGTGATTATTGTAAGAAGAAGAGTATTCTTCTTGGTGAGATTTTCTGTGAGAGATTTGGTAGATTGTTGGTCAAGGAGCAAGGGTGCTTCTTGTTTGAGATTTCTAGACTTTGAAGGGTTAGTTGATAGTGTGTGGTGCACTATTCTCCCTACAAGATTTCTTTGAGGGCAAAAAGATCTTTGGAGGCTAGACTTCAAAGGGTTAGATTTCTTGGTTGTGGTCTAGGCAAAGTGCCTAGTTTTCTGTTTTCGGGATTTTGTTCTTTGTTTGTTGTTTCCCCCAAAAGAAATAACAAACCCCATTTCAAAATCCTTCTTGTGAAACATCAAGAAGGTAGAGGAGTAGAGTCATTTGACTTGAACCTCTATACATACTTGTGTTCTTTATTTTCTTGCAAGTCTTTATTCCTTCTAAAGAACACACCCAAGTATTGATTGTACTCAAAAACGAAAAATAGCCATAAAATATCCATACTTGGTGAACACACTATTCAACCCCCCCTTCTAGTGTGTTCTAAGGGACCTAACAATTGGTATCAGAGCCACATCTTGCTTATTTGAGTCCAAATACAAGATTTGATCTTCATAGTATGGATCCCTTCAGTTTTGTTGATGCAAGTTCTCCAAGAAGTGATGCTTCTAGAAGAAGAAGACAAGAGTCACTACTCCCTTCTATCTCAAGTGTACAGGTCAAAGTATCCACGTTTGACCATGTGAGCTTCCCAAAAGACAAGAATGCCTTCTACCAAAAGAAGAAGGCTCTACAAGAAGAAATAGATCATTGGGAATGCTTATTGTCTGGATCCGAAAGCGATTGCGATGATCATGAGAATCTAACTCTCACGGAGATCAGTGACGATGATCTCAACAAGGAGTTTTATTCTCTTATGGCCATCAAAGACGACATGGAGGTATGCACTACATCCTCACATTATAGATTAATAGATGAAAGAGATGACTTAGTGCAAGAAATTGACCTCTTAGAACTAAAATACACTCGTGTCAAAAAGGAATTTAAAGCATGTATATACGAATACAATGACACGGTAGAAAATCATATTGCATTACAACTCGAGCATGAAATTTTGCTAACTATCCATATAATTGCACTAGAGGAGAAGCATGATTTGATAAAATCAAGCATCTCTCATAAAACCGTTGAGAATAAGAATTCTCAAAAGAAAAGTGAAAATAAAACTATGATAGTCAAAGATGCATCCTCATCTAGTATGAAACCTAAGGTTAAATCTAGCGTTTTGTATGCATCTAAAAAGGGAAAAACAAATGAACAAGCATCACACTTCAAGGAGTCTCAAGCTCCCTTGAAGATGCAAAGGCACATGCCTAAAAGCAAGGCAAAGCAAACCAAGGTGCCTAAGTCTTGTGTTGATTCCGTGAAAAATAATCCTTCTTTGATGCCAAAGAATGTTGTCCCTAAACGGGAATCACGGAACATGTTAATACACAAGCATAATAATCATCATTATCCACACAAACACATTCCTACATGTTTTGTTTGCAATAAAAAGGGTCATGTAGAAAGAATGTGCAGAACTAAAAATGATAAAAATTCTTATTCACACAAACATATACCTACATGTTTTTATTGTAATAAAAAGGGTCATATTGAAAGAGTGTGTAGAGCTAAAAACAATCAACATTCTTATACACACAAACACATTCCCACATGTTTTTATTGCAATAGAAAGGGCCATGTAGAGAGAGTGTGTAAAGTCAAAAATAATAAGAGGCTTGTGTGGGTGCCGAAAGGCGAAGTGAAGGTAACTAACCTTCAAGGACCCAAAACAAAAAGGGTACCACTTTCATATGGTTCTTTTGTAGGCCCTAGCACTCAATGGAGAAAGCGAAGACAAGAAAGTCAAATGGGTCGTGGACAGTGGGTGTTCCAACCATATGACGGGAGACAAACGTCTCTTCCATAGACTCACTATGCAAGACGGAGGAGTTGTCCACTTTGGCGGTAGCAAAGGCCAAATCAAAGGACATGGTATTGTGGGTAACGATTCCTTCTCTCTTAGTGATGTCTTATATGTTGTAGGTCTTAAGTTTAACTTGATAAGTGTCAGTCAACTTTGTGATGCTAACTATGAGGTAACGTTTTTGAAAACAAAGTGTGTTGTGAAAAAGGAAGAAAAGATTTTATTTGAGGCTTTGCGTTTCAAAAATATTTACAAGGTTAGCATCAATGATTTGGTTTCTCAAAATGTATCGTGTCTAGTTGCTAAGAATGATTTGACGCAACTATGGCATAGACGTCTCGGACATGTATGTTTTAAAACATTCAAATTTATTTGCGAAAATGAAAAAGTCCGAGGCCTTCCAAAAATGAGTTTTGAAAACAATGACTTATGTGACACTTGTCAAAAGGCGAAACTTGTGAAAACAAGTTTCAAACCCAAGACAAATATTTCCACCTCCAAGCCCCTACAATTGCTTCATATGGATTTGTATGGGGATGTTGGAACAAGAAGCTTGGGTGGCAAACATTACACCTTCGTGGTTGTAGATGACTATACTCGTTATACGTGGGTGATGTTTCTTGCTAAGAAAAGTGATGCATGTAGTGAGTTTATAAGTCTAAGTAAACGATTGGAAAATCATGTGGGTGACACCATCAAAACCATCCGTAGTGATCGTGGTGGTGAGTTCGATGGTGATTTCGAAAGGTTTTGTGTATCCAAAGGATACTCTCATGACCTTTCGGCACCTAGAACTCCTCAACAAAATGGTGTGGCCGAACGAAAAAATAGAACTCTACAAGAAATGTGTAGAGCAATGTTAAACGAGTTCGGTTTGCCCAAGTATTTTTGGGCCGAAGCGGTTAATGCCGCTTGCCATGTGATCAATCGTGTCTATTTGAGACCATACCTAAATGTGACACCCTATGAGCTTTGGAATGGAAAAGTTCCCAACATTGGGTATTTCAAAGTCTTTGGTTGCAAGTGTTTTATACTTAATACCAAAGATACTTTGGACAAACTTGACCTCAAAGCGGATGAAGGTATCTTTTTAGGTTATGCCTCAAATAGTAAAACATTTCGTGTCTTCAACAAAAGGAGTCAAAAGGTGGAAGAATCAATCCATGTTAAGTTTAATGAGTCACTTAGTGATGAACCTAAACTTAATGAGGATTGTGAGGTGGATGAAGATGTGACTCCTCAAGAAGAAATTCTTGAGGATGTTCCTATGGTTGTTCCTCAACGAGAGATCGTTGATGATCCTCCAAATGGAAACATCTTCGTTGACTTGAGAGTTGAACCTCTCGAAGGCACTCCTCCACCTTGTGTAAATGAACTTAGTGAGTCAAGTAAAAATGTCTCTTCTACTCATGTTGATTCACAAAATGTAGAAAATGCA
Source organism: Eustoma russellianum (assembly GCA_036186865.1). Classification (NCBI taxonomy): domain Eukaryota; kingdom Viridiplantae; phylum Streptophyta; class Magnoliopsida; order Gentianales; family Gentianaceae; genus Eustoma; species Eustoma russellianum. The sequence continues at coordinate 37,770,409 of AP025051.1, forward strand.
TCACACTTTCCGGAACATGAGGTTCATGATAACGATGAAGGTTCATCTCTTCCGGAACATGATCAAGAGGGAGTTGGAGGTGATGTATCCAATCTTCCTAGATCATTTAAGCATAAAAGTTCTCACCCCCAAGAGTTAGTCATAGGTGATTTAAATAGAGGTATCACCACACGAAGGCAATATAGAGAGAATGCATTTGTCTCTCTTATAGAGCCTAAAAATGTTAAAGATGCATTTCTTGATGAAAATTGGATCTTGGCTATGCAAGAAGAATTAAACCAATTTGAAAGAAGTGATGTTTGGGAGTTAGTTCCCAAACCTCACGATCATCCTATTATTGGTACGAAATGGGTTTTTCGTAACAAGATGGATGATCAAGGTAATGTCACTAGAAACAAGGCTAGGTTAGTTGCTCAAGGATACCGTCAAGAAGAAGGTATTGATTTTGATGAGACATTTGCACCCGTAGCACGACTTGAAGCTATTAGAATGTTATTAGCATATGCTTGCTATAGAGATTTTACACTTTACCAAATGGATGTAAAATCCGCATTCTTGAATGGTATTATTCAAGAGGAAGTGTATGTTGCACAACCTCCCGGGTTTGAATGTCATGATTCACCACATCATGTCTTCAAACTTAAAAAGGCTCTTTATGGCCTCAAACAAGCTCCAAGAGCTTGGTACGAGAAGTTAAGTACTTTTCTTCTTAATAATGATTTTTCAAGAGGTAAAGTTGACACTACTTTGTTCATAAAAAAACAAGGTAGGAATCATTTAATTGTTCAAGTATATGTTGATGATATTATTTTTGGTGCTACTAACAATTGTCTTTGTGAGCAATTTGCTAGTCTTATGCAAGGTGAGTTCGAGATGAGCATGATGGGCGAGCTAAATTATTTCCTTGGATTACAAATCAAGCAAACCAAAGATGGTGTGTACATTTCCCAAGCCAAATACACAAGAGACTTGCTCAAAAAGTACAATTTTGGTGAAGGAAGAGAGGTGAACACTCCAATGAGCACAAGTGCAAAGCTTGACAAGGATGAAAAGGGAAAACATGTCGAGGTAACCTTGTATCGTGGCATTATAGGTAGTCTACTTTACTTAACGGCTAGTAGACCCGATATCTTACATGTGGTATGTTTATGTGCTAGATTTCAAAGTGATCCTAGGGAGATGCATTTTATTGCGGTAAAACGCATCCTTAGATACCTTAGAAGTACTTTGAAATTTGGTTTATTTTATCCTAAGAATGCATGTTTTGATTTAAGAGGTTATTGTGACTCCGATTATGCGGGGAGTCTAGTTGATAGAAAGAGCACCTCCGGAACTTGTCAGTTTCTTGGAGATTGTCTCGTTTCTTGGTACTCCAAGAAACAAAACAGTGTGTCTCTCTCTACGGCGGAATCCGAATATGTGTCGGCCGCCTCGTGTTGTGCACAATTGTTATGGATGACTAACACGTTAAATGATTATAACATTCACTTCTCAAAGGTGCCAATTTTGTGTGATAACACGTCCGCCATAAATATTGCACAAAATCCCGTCCAACATAGTCGGACCAAGCACATTGAAGTGAGGTATCATTTCATCCGTGACTGTGTACAAAAGAACTTGGTAAGTGTAGAGTTTGTTCCTACACATGACCAACTTGCGGACATTTTCACGAAACCCTTGCCTAGTGATGTATTCTTAACTATAAGAAGTAGGTTGGGGTTGCTCAATATGGGTTGACAAAACCATCTTGAGTTTTGAGCATAAAAATTTCAAAAATTTTCAATATCAGTAGACATAAAGCGCTTTATCTCAAATTGTTCAGGCGTTCGATGTTACATCAAGCGCCTGATGCTAAGGATGTCACTCGTTCGAAGTGACATCAGGCGCTTTATTAGGTCGTTCGATGTAGGATTAAGCGCTTGATCTGAGTGTGTTCACTCGTTCGAAGTATCATTAAGCGCTCAATCCTCCTTTTCACAGTCGTTCAATGTGACATTAGGCGCTTCATACACATTTGTGAAGTCGTTCGATGTCACATTAGGCGCTTTAACCCTATTCTTTCACTATCTTTTCGCCGCCTCTTCAGTTTTTCGCGCCATTCAAGGACCATCAATTCACAGCCGCCTCTTTCTCTTCCCTCTCTCCCACGTCTGCCTCTTCCTCTTCCCCATACAATCCAACTTTTCATCTTCTTCCTCACTCCTCTCTCTCCCACTCTCCCACTTCTACCTTACCTCCCTCTCCACCATTACTCCACTAACTCTTCATCTTCCTCCCTTCACCCTTTAAAATCCAACCTCTCCTCTTTCTTCCTTCTTCACTCGTATCCTCATCATTTCCTCTAATCTTCAAGACCCCTTCTCCTCAAATTCCTCCAACAATGGCTTCCGCTGGTCCTTCAAAACGTCCAAGATCCCAAAAGCGAAAAACAACGGCTGGACAAGGTATTGTCGAGCCTCCTGCAATCATCACCATTCGCGAAGGGCTTACCAAGGACAACTTTCCTTGGTTGAAGAAGTTTGAGCCCGACATCAAGAAACCTCCACGCTCAATTGATAAAGGGGTTCACGTTTCCTACCATTCCTGCATGCTATACCAGGAGTGGGTAGCAAACAACCGTCTGATCATCCCTCTGAAGCTGCTCAACCTCAGCAACGTGCCTGAGACGAGCAGTGCACTGGAAATTGTTCCTTTCCTGGAACACCAAGACTGGACATCCCTTTGGTCCAGACTTGACATGCAAAAATTCTCCCGCGAGCACACCCGGCTGTTCTACTCCAATCTGTGGGTCACCCCACAATCTGAGTCTCAACCTTTCTCTCTCAACTCCTTCGTTGATGGTACTCCTCTTAGCTTCACTGTTCCTGAAATCTGTGAAGTTTTGCGTATCAGAAATGAGGGCTTGACAGATTTCTCCGTATTTGACTGGAGTTCCAAATACGGCGTCCCCGAGCAGGACGTTAAATTTGATTTGGGGTACTACCCCTCTAAAAAGACTCAGAACATGCCGTTGGTGGATCGCATTCTGCTCGCGGTTGTCACCTACTGCATCAATGGTAAGGCCACTAGAAATCCCAGTAACATGGATTTCTATGTCTCTTACCGCCTCAAGCACCTTACTCAGCTGAATCTGGCCTGGATCATCATCGAAGTCATGTTTGCGGCCCTTCGAAAGGGGTCCAAAGCTCTGCCTTTTGCCAACCTTGTCACGATTTTGCTCAAATCCAAAGGCATTGTTATTAATGATGATGATTTGTCCACCGTTGCCAAATCCGATCTTTATGATCACTATAACATCGCCCAGGCCGTTGACTCGCAGAAAAGGAAAGCCACCATTATTCCTGACGATGATGAGGTTGAAGAAGGACCTCCTGATGCCACGGGTGGTAGTGATTCCTCGGAATTACTATCACGCATTGCTGCCCTTGAACAAACCGTTCAGCAGTTGCATCTTCGTGATGCTGAGCATGAAGCTCGGCATGCGCGAAATGAACTGCGCATGACTGCATTTCGCAATGCATTCATGCAGATCAGTCCATGGGCTCTTCCTCCTAATTTTGATGATTTAGGAGGAGAAAAAGGTGGTGGTGGTGGTGATGGTGCTGGTGGAGGTGCTGGTGATGCTGCTGGTGGAGGTGCTGGTGATGGTGCTGATGATGGTGCTGGTGGAGGTGCTGGTGATGCTGCTGGTGGTGCTGGTGGATCCATGGGTGGGTTCACGGATTTTGCCGCTAGTGGTGGTTTTGGTTTTAGTGGGTTTACACCACCAAGTGGTGGTGCTATGTAATTTTTTTTTATTTGTTGGTGTTAATTGTTTTTCTGCAATTATTGAATGAAATTTTTATAACTTGAATTTATTGTTGATGTTCATTAAAATTGTTTCATCATTTCATTCAAGTTATTTCTTTTTCATTGCACTTAGTGAGGGGGAGCATATATTAAGGGGGAGCTTTGTTAAGTTATGCATATTGTGAAATCATCAAAAAGAGGGAGAATGTTAGATCATGTTGAGTTTTGATGATTTGCACATTTTGGCACATTGAACAACCCATTAGGCGCTTCATGTGTGTTGTTTGAAGTCAGAATACTTCGAACGCCTACATTAGGCGCTTAATGTACCTTGGTGGAGTCAAGTACACTTCGAACGCCTAGATTAGGCGCTTTATGTGAAGTGTCTGGACATGCGAACACTTCGAACGCCTAGATTAGGCGCTTCATGTGAGTGTTTGTAAAACAGGACACATTGAACGCCTGATTAGGCGCTTTATGTGACCTGTTGAAAAGTGCGAACACTTTGAACGCCTCTTTAGGCGCTTTATGCAGTCCACCATGCCAAAAGTACTTTTTCCCTGGCTGGGCACGTACTCCTAAGTACTTTCTCTGAGTAAAAGTCAGAGTTAGTTCGAACAAGCGTGAAGTGCCACATTAAGCGCTTCATGTGACTTCGAACGCCTTAAGAAGCCCACATTAGGCGCTTGATGTGACTTCGAACGACTGTTCTCTTTCACATCAAGCGCTCAATGTCACATCGAACGCCTGTGCTTTTGCACATTAGGCGCTTCATGTGACCAACGTTACAAAGGTCTTGAACTTCACTTTTTAACATCAGTTGACTCTTTGTACCCTCTCTTTTTAGTGTCTTTTTTGCAGGCTTCTCTCTGTAGAAGTTTCTCAGGTTTCCTTTCTTGGCATTCATTTTGAAATCTCTCCAAGAATGTTGCTACATGCCAAAGGGAGATCTCCAATGATGAGGACTCACCAACACATGATGCCAAAACCCATTAATGTCAGTGCAGAGGGTTTCAAACGGGAAGAAACTTTGAAGTTGATAAAATAGGGTTTCTTCCACATTCTTCTCCAACTTTCTACTACACAAGCTCTCAAGTTCTCTCAAGCTCAAGCTCTCAAAATATTTGTAATCTTTGTATATCTTTACTTTATTGTTGAGAGTGATTATTGTAAGAAGAAGAGTATTCTTCTTGGTGAGATTTTCTGTGAGAGATTTGGTAGATTGTTGGTCAAGGAGCAAGGGTGCTTCTTGTTTGAGATTTCTAGACTTTGAAGGGTTAGTTGATAGTGTGTGGTGCACTATTCTCCCTACAAGATTTCTTTGAGGGCAAAGAAGATCTTTGGAGGCTAGACTTCAAAGGGTTAGATTTCTTGGTTGTGGTCTAGGCAAAGTGCCTAGTTTTCTGTTTTCGGGATTTTGTTCTTTGTTTGTTGTTTCCCCCAAAAGAAATAACAAACCCCATTTCAAAATCATTCTTGTGAAACATCAAGAAGGTAGAGGAGTAGAGTCATTTGACTTGAACCTCTATACATACTTGTGTTCTTTATTTTCTTGCAAGTCTTTATTCCTTCTAAAGAACACACCCAAGTATTGATTGTACTCAAAAACGAAAAATAGGCATAAAATATCCATACTTGGTGAACACACTATTCAACCCTCCCTTCTAGTGTGTTCTAAGGGACCTAACAAGACTGCGTACATTAGATCGCGAAGCGGTCCGACCCCTCTGGACCTTACGCAAACGAGAAATCCTAATACACCGGGAACGTCCTTTACTTATCTTCTCCTCAACATATTTTTTCTTACTAAAAATCAAAGAGTACAGACGAATGTTGATGTATAAATAATGCAAAATTAACATTGTTCGACCCTCTCCAACAAAAAAAAGAAAAACTACTTTTACCTCTTCTCTACCCTATTTTCCTGCACAATGACCAAAAAAAAAAAAAAAAAAAAAAAATC
>AP025051.1:37776170-37818753 GCA_036186865.1 Eustoma russellianum
AAAAAAAAAAAAAAAAAAAAAAAAATCATTGATCAAAGTTCAGAAGGAGGCAAGAAGAAATCCTTAGGCAATCCCCAAACATTAAAATCCACTTCCTCTATCTTCCACGTTTCTTGAAGCTCCCTTTTGTGATTAGCAGATTGTTCTCCATATCTAAAAACCGTCACAAACGTTTTTCCACTATGTGCAACGTTAACTCCTTCAACATATTTGTAATCTTCTATCACCGACTCTGTACTTGTTTCCCAGAACACCCCTTCCCCATCATCTCGATTGCTTTTCACGCTTAATAGCCTTGAGTCCTCGAATTTTACCAGAAGCCCAGATCTTTGGCTGAAGTATCCCCATATTGTGTGGTGTATGATCTCATATCTTGGACCACTTTGTGCTTCTAGAGCTGATTGGCTTGTGTCTAACTTGAGAATGAAGCAATCCTCATCGTTTATGATCTTTTCCCCGATGCATACTGCATCTATGAATAGGTTTGCTGTAGAACGAGGATCCAGACCCTGTTAGAACAATAAGAATTCAGTCATCTACTTGCCAAGGTCGTTGCAGTTTACTAAGAATATTATATGATTCTTGTATATGGGAAGGTTGAGATTTTCTGAATAGTTTAGTTGGTTTTAGATTATTCGATTATGGAAATTTACATGATCATTTGTATAAAGTATTAGGCGGGTCTTGGAGCAACTGGTAATGTTAGTGCTTTGTGATCTTGAGGTCACAGGTTCGAACCGTGGATACAGTCTCGTGCATAAAATGTAGGATAAGGCTACGTACATCAGATCGCTGAACGATCCGGCCCCTTTCCGGACCGTGCGCAAACGCGGGAGGCTAGTGCATCAGAAACGCCCTTTTATTTGGAAAACAGGGAGCTTTGTTTATGAGTATAAATCATAAAATACATCATTCCTGGTGCACTAGGATTCTGCATTTGCACAAGGTTCAAGGAGGAGTCGGATCGCTTTGCGATCTGATGTACGTAGTCTTATCCTACATTTTGTGTAGCAGGCTGTTTCCTTATCTCGAAACTCTAAGGTGTCATACATGTTATAACAATGACATAGAAATCACCCGTTAAAATGATCACAACATAAAGGGAGATAGTGCTCCTAGTTTCTAGTTCCCCACCCTCCGGATCTAAATCGGCAACGCTTTTTAGTTTTATCATGCTATTGATCAGATATAAAAATTCAGCAGCTCAAAAATGCACAATACAACAATGTACGTATTAACATTGCAATCTATACTTATGAAAAATTCGAAGGAGGAATTTGCTAAAGTTTCACAAGTTTTGTTCCAAGACATGTCATGGGGTATCCAAACATCAATATAGAATAAACAAAGAATGTAGAGATACGCAATAGCAAAACCGACAGGAAAACAGCCATAGACAAAATCCTGTAAAGCAATAGGTAATGTTGTTGTTGTTTTAACATACTACAAAGATTATGTCACATATGTTAATACGATAAAACTTCAATAAACACGAGACGATCATACTTAACATGTTAGAGGATGATCTACGGGCTGCGAAAACAGATTCTAGTATACATGGGACTGTTACCTGTAGAAACCGTCTCAAAGGTCTAGGAGGACCCTTAGTGATGGGCCTTAGCTGATTGGAAGATTGCCTCCAACATATCTTTCCATTGCTACCTGAGATTACTTTACATCCAGAGATGAGCAACTCCAAGCACCAAAGGTCAGGATTCTTTTGCCAAAGCACAAACCCTCCTGATTCTTCACTGCTTCTAACTTTTACTGTTTCATCCCCTTGATGAAATTCTGATGCTGAGATCCTCACTTGCCCTATTGCACACATGCTGTTCACCGAATTTAATGCAGGTTGCCCCCCTGTTGCTGCTATGTATTGTTGTACTATATATTTTGCTGTTGAAGCTTCCTGCATCAATGTCAACTAAGCAATGAGGCATTGTATAATATATGCATATACAATTCTCAACCCACCAGTATTTATATGATGATACTAGCTTGTTAGCATTGTTATGCATTCTGCCAACTTGTTCCATTTGCATGTGTGATACTCTTATTCATTTGATATGTAACATCACATAATCATGTGATGCTGCATACACATTATACTAAAAAGGAAAGCTTTCAAGAATTGATAAGAAATTCCAATGCCTAACAATAGCGGCGTGAATGGGAGAAATTGAAACCCCTAATAAAATACGAAATGCTTTTAAAACTTGAGCTTACATGAGGTGAGGCTCGCATCCAAGTGAGACTCACATCCACTCAAAATCTTAAGGCAATAGGTGGTGGTATCTCATCCTCATATACACTCAAAACCTTAAGGCAATGGGTGATGTTATTTCATTCTTATATAACCCATGTATTTTATCTCAAAGTGGCCGATGCGGGACAATATTCTCAACACCCATCCTCACGTGTTAACGTGACTTGACATACACACGCGGCTTAGAACCGCCCTCAATCACAAACCACAAGTCAGACATGAACATATGGACTAGAGTGAGGAGAGACAATAAATGGGCAATCATGGGCCAGGCAATGTGTGATCCCACATTTTAAACTGGCGCCGATCACATGTTAAAACTTGGGCTTACATGAGATAGTGCTCATATCAACTCAAAATCTTAAGGCAATGGGTGGTGGTATCTCATCCTCATATAAACCATGCATTTTATCTCAAAGTCACCGATGTGGTACAATATTCTCAACACCCGTCCTCACATGGCAACGTGACTTGACATACATACGCGCCTTAGATTCGCCCTCAATCACAAACCACAAGCCAGGGGAGACAATATATGGCCAATCATGGGGCAGACAACGTGTGAGTCCACATTTTAAACTGTCTCTGATACCATGTTAAAACTTGGGCCTACATGAGATCAGACCCATATCCACTCAAAACCTTAAGTCAATGGGTGGTCGTATCTTATCCTCATATAACTCATGTATTTTATCTCAAAGTAGCCAACGTGGGACAATATTCTGAACAAATGCTCCAAAAAAAAAACATGAAAAAATTCTACAGTATCTTGTAAGGCATGCAAATAATGTGACTTTGGTTTGAGAACCTTAGACTGTGACAGATCAAAAAATTGTAACTACTCACAATAGAAGCATGCTTTACGGGGCGATGAATGGATTGATCTAGCTGAACTTGAAGAGGAATAAGAGGAGATCCCACAATGTAAAGAAGAAAGCTAAGCTCATTATAACGCCCAGCAATAATTGGAGAACACCATTTATCAGAAGTTTGTGCTTTCATCCAAGTAGCCATATTTTGCCACCTTAAGGCCACATTGCTACCCATGCTTGTGAACATTTCCTCTGGAATTGGAACCTCCAAAACTGTCTCCAACCCATCTTCTCTTTCGACATTCGGACATAGTTTCCTCATGTGCATTTGATTTTTCTTTTTTCTTTTTTTCTTTTTAGATGTGACTTCTTGTTTTTAGAAGAAATATTCAAGAAAACAAGCGGGATTGGTTTAGAGAGAAATAAGGCTCTTCTTTAGAGTTTTCTCCTCTTTGCATGAAGACTGATACGTGGTTTGAGATTGTGGGAGGAAATGGTCTGTCATTATTCATTGAGGTTTCCCCTTTCTTGTAGATGATATGCGGGCAGGGTAATTGGCGTCTGAAGCTCTTGATTGGTATTTTTGGTTTTCCGCGGATCCAGAAATTTTAAGGTGCATGCTTATATACGGCTCAAAAAAAAAAAAAAAAAATTGATTACCACGCACACACGCGCACAGATACACACACACATACATCTATATATAGATGTCTATACACAGATATGCACACATCCATGTATATATATCTATATATGTTAGATACACACATATATATACTTATATATTTTTAGATATTCCATAAAAAAATAAAATATAAGACAACAATAAAAACAATAGTAATGGAAATTTTCAGCGCAAAAAATAAATTATATGATCTACAAAAAAAATAAAAGACAAACAAAGGATTCTTCGAGAGCTGTTTAGCTGCACAAATGAGGAAGAGAAAGTGAGATTGAATGAGAACTACAAAATCGCCAGGAAGGAGGCGAAGAAGTCAGTGACAGAGGCAAAAACTGCATCTTATAAAAAGATGTATGAAAAACTAGAAACAAAAAACGGAGTGCATGATATGTTCAAGATAGCCAAAGCTAGGGATCGAAAGAGGTAGGACCTAGAAGGCGGGAAGTTTATAAAATGAGAAGATGGACATGTGTTAGTCAAAGCACAAGACATCAAGTGGAAATGACAAACATACTTTCACAGCCTTTTTAACGGCGGCAGTGCCGACTACGAAGAACGAGAAAGCATCACTAACCAACAACGACAGCATAATAACTCCGACTGTCGGAACATCACACAAAGAGAGGTGATGAGAGCACTGAAGAAGATGGAAAGAGCTAAAGCAGTCGGTCTAGATAACATACCCATTGAGGCGTGAAAGTATTTGGGAGAGGAAAGAGTTCAACGACTAACTCCTCTGTTCAACCTTATTTACAAAATAGGAAAGATGCCAGATGAGTGGAGAAAGAGTGTCGTGGTCCCCCTATATAAAGAACAAAGGAGACGCATAGAGTTGTGGGAACTACAGAGGGATTAAGTTGCTAAGACATACCATGAAGTTATGGGAGAGAGTAATCGACACTAGAAATTAGGAGAGAAACCCAGGTTACGGTGAACCAATTTGATTTTATGTCAGCAAGGTAAACTACGGAAGCAATACACATTCTCAGGAGATTAATGGAGAAGTATAGGGAGAAAAAGCGCGATCTACATATAGTCTTCATCGATCTTGAAAAGCGTATGATAGTGTGCCACGTAGCCTGATCTGGGATAGCCTGGCTGCAAGAGGGATTCCAATGATGTATATAGACATAATTAGAGATATGTATGCTAGGATAAAAACAAACATTCGTATGGCTGTGGGGAATACGGACTTCTTTCCGGTGGAGGTAGGCCTCCATCAAGGGTCTGCGTTGAGCTCATTTCTTTTTGCAGTTCTCCTTGACGAGCTGTCAAAGCCGATACAGGAGACAGTTCCGTGGTGTATGCTTTTTGCTGACGATATTGTATTAGTCGCAGAGAGTAGACATACCTTGAGTATGAGACTAGAGCAGTGGAGATGTGTTTTAGAGATAAAATGCTTAAGGATTAGCCGTTCTAAGACCCAGTATCTATATTGCATCGGCATAGCCGACAGTGAGAATAGCCAGCTTACCGTCGATGGTCAAGTGGTACCACAGGTCAGTAAGTTCAAGTACCTAGGATCATTTGTACAACAAAATAGGGACATAGATAGTGATGTAGCAAACCGAGATCAAGCAGGCTGGTGTAGATGGAGGGCGGCCTCAGGGGTGCTGTGTGACAAGAATTTCCCAACTAAATTAAAGGAAAAATTTTATAGGATGGCAGTGCGACCCGCAATCCTGTATGGGACAGACTGCTGTGCCATCAAGAAGTCACAATTGCGGAAGATGGAAGTGGCAGAGATGCGGATGTTGAGGTGGATGTGTGGGCATACAAGGCTAGATCAGATTAGAAACGAGGTGTTCCGAGAAATATTAGGCATGATTAGTATAACAGATAAGATAAGAGAGGGAAGAATAAGATGGTTTGGGCATGGCAAACGGAGACAGACAATGGTGTCAGTCAGAGCAATTGAAAGCCTCGTTGTAGAGGGGAACAAAAGTAAAGGCAGACCCAAACTGACTTGGGATGAGCAGATTAGGCACGGCCTACTAGATTTGCACCTCTGAGGACATGGTTCACGGAGACACGTTAGAGTGTATTTAGGACCCGAAATAGACGTAGACACTATTTATGCTTTAGGTTGACTTTGCACTTGTTTATTTATGTTTTAACGTTGTTTTGTCTTACATGTACATATACACGTTATGTGTATTTTAATATCATAATCCTCTTCTGTGTATTTTCTGAATTCCCTCACTAACACACTACACATCATATCTCTATTACTATGTCATTTATGCAGGTACATGTATAGTCGAGGGTCTCACTGGATGCAAAATCTCTATCCCTTGGGACAGAGGTATTGTTTGCCTACCAATTACCCTCTCCAGACCCTAGCGATAGCGTTTGCTGTCGTTGGGATATACTGGGTACGGATAATGATGATGATGATTTTAAAAACACAACATAAATTTAGACAATAATCAAAATGCAAGACCATCATAGTTAAATATCACAGTTTCCAGGAATAGACCTCTTCCTCTAGCTCTCTTCTAGACCTGAATTAAAGTGGAAAAGGAAAAAAGGCAATGTCCGTAAGAGTATATGCAAAAACTGTTATGGTACAAAACCAACATGAAACAACTGAACAAGCAATATTAAGTATGAAACAATTCCAGTAATCATAGAGTGAGACATGCATTAACAAGTTGAGACAAGCTTTCTATCAGTATCTCCAACGGTTAGAGGGTGTACTGCTGCGTTTGCATGATTTCATCCAAAACTTCTGTTTAATGATACATTTTCTTAGTCTAACTACAAAATACTAAACCATATTTGAAAAGTAGAAGAAACAATCGTTAAAAAAAGTGCTTCTTCCACTTGTTGTCTATCTAGTGTGAGGATGTTCTGTCCCCGGACATAGCCCAACTTGTTCCGGGCAGGAGTTCTCGAAAGGGAGGTCAGAGGTTCAATTCTTGCCGAAGGCAAGAAAGCCCCTTTCCAGCAAGTGCATAGTGTGGGAGCTTCCTTGGTCTGTATGCTTGGGTGCTCCTTATACAAGCTACTGTGTATATGACCAAGCTCTTGCTAGCAGACCGTTGGGTACCTGATTTACATCCCTATACTACCATTGGGACTAGGTGTGCCAAGGACCCTTAGTGTGAGGATGTTCTTGTCCATATGACAAAGCTCAGTTGTTACTCGGGTTGGATTTGCTCTAACGGGTTAAGAGTTTGATTCCAGACATACGCACAGTGTGATTGTTTTCCTGCTGTTAAGCCGAAGACCTAGTTTATAAGAGGCACCTTGTGTGAATTATTGCATAAAGTCATCACTAACTCACGAAGCCGCTAAGTTTTTAATTTCTTAAAACTGAGACGATAGAATTCATTAAAATCAGAGTATGGTCTTTTGGTAGGTGCGAGGAAGTTCTTGCCACAGCCTACTGTAAATTCCCCCTTTTTATTTTTGGAGTACTTCCACCTACTCTTTTGATGCGTGGATATCCATAACGGAGTTATTCTCTTGGGGAGGCCAAAAAAGAGGAAAGAGAAAAAGCTAAGAGATAAAGTATTTGAGATATCCTCATCTCCATTTTCCTCATCCCTTTTGTGACAGTACGACACGTGGCAGTAATGGGGAGTGGTGAGGTTAAATGAAGGTCACCTGCATCTAGCCTCACCACCCTCTTTGCTGTCATGTGTCGCATAGTCACTCGTCACCGCACCCGCGATGGGGGATCCTATCCCAAGAGATAACCCGACATGAACATCACATGAAAAAAGAGGAATTGTTCAATCAAAGAAAAAAGAGGAATTGTTCAATCATGTTGACACTTTCATCGATTAAGACACTTCGGATTCTTTTATAGTTCCGTTTTTTCATTCTGTTTTATGTTTTTTTTTTTTAAAATATTCTTTACTCATTTTTATAGTCTTTTTTTGTTGTCATGTATCAAATAGTCATTTGTTATTTTCTATAACGATAAAACGATTCGAACGACGATTAAAATAAGCAGACAATTAGATAATAATTTGTAACGGTCTTATGTGAATCTGGAATAGTCAATGTTCAATAGGATACATATATTTAACAGGAAATGGTAAATTAGAAAAAGGTGATGACTAATGATTACTTAAGGTTTATATGCATCTAACACATTTCATTGTTTTTTTAGAAATATAATTTGTTAGATACGATGGTTATGGAGACAGATTTTATGCGATAACATTTAAAGGACTCCTTTGTTTGTGTGCAGAGTAAAAGGACTCTACTTTAAGACATATAAGAATAAAATATACAGTGTCTCTATTGGTTGTGTATATATATATTTAATGCATGATATGAAACTAATATATCAACAGTAACTCACAGTTTTCTAAAAGGATTATATTTACAATCTAAAATTGCCTTTGATTTTAACAAATTAGCTACTACCTTTTTTAAAACATTAGCAGCTACTTGATCCCATTTATTATAATCATATAGTACCAAAAAGTTTCAAATACAACAAAAAGAAAAAAGCCTTTAATTTTGGTCAACGAGTCTTTTCTTTTCTATTCTAAAGAGAAAGACATCCATTTGCCATGAGATGATTTCGTCCCTTTGGATTCCTTCCATTCTTTTTAGATGGTCGTTTCTTCTTTATCTGGAGATATTGTTTGTCCGTCTCTCATCTTCTTTGCATTTTAACAATAACTTTTATTGTTGTTTAAATATACTAGGTATAATTGTTGTTGTTTATTGTTTGTTTGTCTTTTATCTTTTCCAGACTTTAACAATAGTTTTTATTGTTGTTGGAATATAGTAGGTATGATTATTGTTCTTTGTTTTTGTTTCTTCTTTACTTTTTCGCCAGGCGGGCAAAAAGAAAAATCCATTTGTATATTTGACATGAGTTGGGATCTCCTAATCCCATTTTCTTCAACCCCTTTGTGACCATGCGACACGTGACAGCAAAGAGGTGTGGTGAGGCTAGATGCGGGTGACCCTCATCTAGCCTCACCACCCCCCCTTGCTGCCACGTGTCGCGCGGTCACGCGTTACCGCGCCCCATTTGCGGTGAGGGGATCCTATCCCATTTGACATAGTGTTCTTTATAAATGTTTGCACTTCTAAATGTGTAATTCTCTTAACTATATGTTTCATGTAGCCAAATAAATGATTTACAAGCTCAGGAACATATTACATTTATGGTTGCTGAAAATCTAGTATATCACGATTGCTAATACTTATGTGTATTATATGCACAGCCATGTGTGCTGCCTATACGTGTATGTGAGTCTATGGATACTATATTTATGCACAAACTAACGCCCATAAAAATAGATATAAAAATGTGTTTATAATTACTCATTAATTCGAGATATAATTACAAGTGCCCTTTTTATCGTAATTATCTTACATAATACCATCATTTAACAGACAAAAAGTTATGGAAGTGATCAGCATAAAGATTGTGCAGGCTGTTATAATAGTTTGTAAAAGCAATGGAATGAAGATTGTGTGTTTTGAGATCAAAGATGAAAGTGAAATGGTGTTGGAATAAGCAAGAATAGCTTGACTCATGACTTGGATCGATCCATGTATCAAATGGATAGATCCATGTGGCTAGAAAATGAAGTTGAGTATTCTGTCGGACATAGATCGATCACATCGATCGATCGATGTATACATAGATCGATCGATGTACCCTAGGTGCAGAGTTGTGAAACTTTCTGTCCAACATAGATCGATCACATAGATCGATCGATGTAACATCGATCGATCGATGTGACAGATCGATGTTGGCCAGAATAAAGTTGGAAGCTACTGTGAGACATCGATCGATACTTCGATCGATCGATGTATACATCGATCGATACATCGATCGATCGATGTGCCAGCAGGTGCAACTTTTCATCTAAAGTTGCAACTTTTGCACCTTGAAACTTCCTCCAACCACCAGGCAACGTCTTTCTGGAGTTTAAGAGCCTATAAATAGGCTATTAACACCCATTTTTGAAGATAACTTTGCTTCATATAACACACAAGCATACTACTTTCTTCTTCCATATTCAAAACACTTTGTATTAGAAAGTTCATTGTTTCTCAATCCTATTTGCTGAGGATTAGAGATTGTTGGCTGTTGTATCCTAGGAGGAAGTTTGCCTATAACCCTGCAGCATCGAGTGGGGGCAAATATTCCTTACGGAAAGTGTATATACACGCCTCAAGCCAAGGTTCTTTGGTGATTTGCTCTCTTATTGTTGTCTTGCTTCCTTAATTTTCATAACAATCGTAAGGAATATTTGAAGATGGATTCAAAGACATTCTTGAACCAAGAGAGCATGAAGCTTGATCGTTTTGATGGCACTAATTATCTTCGATGGAAGGACAAAATGTTGTTCCTCCTGACTGCACTTCAGATTGGGTACTGTCTCGACCCAAATCTGAAGGATTTGCCAACTCCAAAAGACAATGACTCCGAGGAGGTCAAGGCTGCTTGGAGGAAGAGACAGGAGGATAATATGCTTTGCCGAGGGCATATCCTCAACAACTTGACAGATCGTATCTACGATCTGTTCACGGCAACGTCATCACCAAGGGAGATATGGAACGCCTTGGAGTTCAAGTACAACAACGAAAAACAAGGCGCAGACAAATTCCAGGTGATGAGGTATTTTAATTTTAAGATGGTTGAAAATTTTTCAGTCATGGACCAAGTGCACGAGTTGCAGGTCATTGTGTCTAAACTGAAAGAGTTGGGTGTGTAGAAGTTTCTGAGGCATTACAAGTAGGAGGAATCATTGCTAAGCTTCCTCCTAGTTGGAATGACTACAGGAAGAAATTACTGCACTCAACCGAATCCTTTTCCCTTGAACAACTTCATAAGCATCTGCGAATTGAAGAAGAGACGAGGAGTCTCGTAAAGAGACATGTCTCTGACGATGCACCTAGAGTGCATTATGTCAAAGGGAAAGCAGGAGTTTCGGTTGGAAACAAAAGAAAGAACTCCGATTATTCCGAATCCACTGACAAAGCAGAATCCAAGAAGGGCAAGAGATGTTATAATTGTGGTAAGAAAGGGCATCTCAAGAAGGACTGTTGGTTTCGTAAGAAACCAAAACAGGGTGGTAGTTCTCAACCTACCAACAATGCAAATATGGTAGACATTGGAACCGATCAATTGGTAGCAATGGTTTCCGGGTTGCATGTTGGTATGGTAACAGAACTACATATGGCTTCGAACGAAATCACAAATGATTGGTGGTTCGATTCGGGTGCAACTGTACACGTATGCAACAATAGGGCTTTATTCAAGACCTATCAAGTTGTGGATGATAGCCAACAAGTTCTGATGGGAAACCGCAGTGCCACAAGAGTCTTGGGTAAAGGTAGTATAGAATTAGACTTTACTTCTGGAAAGAAGTTGTTATTAGTCAATGTTCTACATGTACCCGAGATTTCTAAGAATCTTGTTTCTGCTAGTCTTGTTTGTAAGAGTGGATTCAAGATTGTAATGGAGGGGGACAAGATTATATTGTCCAAGAATGGTATCTTTGTCGGCAAGGGTTATGCTTGCGACGGGATGTTCAAATTAAGTATTAATAAGAATTCTGCGGTTTCTATTTACTCTGTTGATTCTTCTTTTTCATTGTGGCATGATAGACTTGCACATGTTAGTAATACTACTATTAAGTACATGTCTAAGCATGCCTTAATTTCTTGTAAAGATGAAAATGAAAGAACATGTGAAGTATGCATACAAGCAAAAAGGACAAAGAAGCCGTTTCCGAAAGTAGAACGGAAAACTGAACTCTTAGAACTTGTTCATTCGGATATTTGCGAATTGAATGGAGTTTTAACCCGAGGTGGCAATCGATATTTCATAACTTTCATTGACGATGCCTCTAGATATACTTATGTATATTTGTTAAGGTATAAAGATGAAGCCTTTGATATGTTCAAAGTCTATAAAATGGAAGTTGAAAATCAATCGGGATTGAAAATCAAAGTTCTAAGGAGTGATCGTGGTGGTGAATACTTTCCTCTTGAATTTAATCAATTCTGTGAGGAGAATGGTATCATACACCAGAAAAGTGCTCCTTACACTCCCCAACAGAACGGTTTGGCTGAAAGAAAGAATAGAAGTTTAGTTGACATGCTAAATGCAATGTTAATAAACTCTGGATTGCCAAAGAATTTGTGGGGAGAAGCCTTGTTAACGGCTTGTCATATTCATAATAGAATTCCTTCTAAGAAGTTCAAAGTTTCTCCATATGAAATATGGAAGAAGAAACGAAGACCAAATCTAAGTTATCTTAGAGTTTGGGGTTGTCTAGCCTATTACAGAGTTCCGGATCCGAAGAGAACTAAATTAGGGCCAAGAGCTCTTAAAGGTGTCTTTATTGGATATGCCGAAAACTCTAAAGCATATAGGATTCTAGATTTAGAATCCAATGTGGTTGTTGAATCTAGAGATGTTGAATTTCTTGAGAATAAATTCTTAAGAACATATTCAAATCAAAGTTCAACAAGTGAGAGTTTTTAATGATCCTTCTAGTGTTGATGATTCAAATCAAGATTCTCCAACTGAGGTTAGGAGAAGTCAACGTGCTAGAAAGGAAAAGTATTTACATCCAGACTTCATTTCTTCGCAATCTATTACTTTCTTAGTTTGAAGGTAATAGGACAAAGGTGTTTAATCAAATACCTATTGTACTAAGCGTTGAAGATGATCCAAAATCCTATAAGGAGGCGATGCAATCGAGAGATGCACCATTTTGGAAGGAAGCTATTGATGATGAGATGAATTCGTTATTGTCTAACAATACGTGGATTCTCGCTGATTTGCCTCCAAGTTCCAAAGCTATTGGATGTAAATGGGTATTTCGCAGGAAATACAATACGGATGGTTCACTTCAAACTTTTGAGGCTAGATTAGTAGCCAAAGGCTTTAGACAACGAGAAGGGATAGACTATTTTGATACATATGCTCCTGTGGCAAGAATAACATCCATTAGAGTGTTGATGGCATTAGCATCCATTAATAACTTGGTTATTCATCAAATGGATGTTAAGACTGCATTTCTCATGGTGATTTAGACGAGGAAGTCTATATGGAACAACCGGAAGGTTTTTATACTTCCGAGGAATGAGCACAAAGTGTTTGCAAATTGATAAGGTCATTGTATGGATTGAAACAAGCACCGAAACAATGGCATGAAAAGTTTGACACTACCATTTTGAAGGATGGTTTCCGACATAATGGTGCAGATAAGTGTGTATATTCCAAGTTTACAGACAAATATGGTGTTATTATTTGTTTGTACGTGGATGATATGCTTATTATCGGTACTAATATGGAAGGAGTAAATGAAACTAAGAAGTATTTAACTTCACAATTCCAAATGAAAGATTTGGGTGAGGTAGATACTATCTTAGGAATTAAGGTGTCCAAACATAGTGGGGGGTTTTGCTCTTTGTCAATCTCATTACATAAACAAAGTGTTGAACAAGTTCAAACACTTGGAGATCAAAGAAGCAAACACACCATTCGATTGCCTCATACAAATTGACTGAATATACCGGTAGAGCGGTAGCACAATTAGAGTATGCTAGTGCAATTGGTAGTTTGATGTATGCTATGCATTGCACTAGACCGGATATTGCCTTTGCGGTGTGTAAATTATCAAGGTATACTAGTAATCCTAGTATAGATCATTGGAAGGCAATCGGGCGAGTACTTGGATACTTGAAGAGGACTAGGAGTTACGGATTGTTTTATAATAATTTTCCAGCCGTGTTAGAAGGTTATACTGATGCTAGTTGGATAACTAGTGTTGGTGATAACAAGTCTACTACGGGTTGGATATTACATTGGGTGGTGGTGCTGTTTCTTGGGCTTCAAGAAACAGACATGCATAACTCATTCTACAATGGAATCCGAATTCATAGCATTGGGTTCTGCAGGTAAATAAAGCGGAATGGCTGAGAAATCTTTTATTGGATATAGAGTTGTGGCCACAACCGATGCCAGCCATTTCTTTACACTGTGATAGCCAAGCAACGATGTCTAGAAGCTTATAGTAAAATCTATAACGGAAAATCTAGGACATGTCAGTCCTTAGGCATGATTATGTAAGGCAATTAATAATGATGGTTGTAATAGCCATTTGCGTACGTCAGATCCTGCAATAACCTGGCGGATCCCGCTGACAAAGAGTCTATCAAAAGACTTGGTACAAAGTACATCTTTAGGGATGGGATTGAGAACGTATGGGATAAGTTTCACTTGTGATAGAAACCCGACCTTGTCTAGCATACCACTAGCAAAGGTTCAATGGGTAACAACAAGTCACAAAGTGAGGTATTAAAGCACTACGATTGATCTTTAAAGAATCAAGCCGCACGACATTGATCTTAAGAATTGGAATGTTAGTGTTAAAGGAGGGTGAGTGTTAAAACACTCTTAATGAAGGATTAAGAGGAATTATCTTAATCTTCACATATATGAACATGGGAAGTGGTGCCGCTTCGACAAGCAATGATCTTGAAATGTTCATGAATACTAGGGGTAGCACAAGGCCATAAAGTGTGGTTTAAATGGACTTCGGTTGAAAGTGTGGTTTCATGTGTATAATGTTTCCGGTTCTAGCACATAGGAATCTGATTCAAGGCTTTTTAGCTATCATGATTTCGTTAGAACTTTGAGATGTTATACTAATAAGAGGTTCAAATCGAAAGATACTTCTTAAATGCATGAAATGTCATAAGTTGTTTACAAACTAAGTGGGGGATTGTTATAATAGTTTGTAAAAGCAATGGAATGAAGATTGTGTGTTTTGAGATCAAAGATGAAAGTGAAATGGTGTTGGAATAAGCAAGAATAGCTTGACTCATGACTTGGATCGATCCATGTATCAAATGGATAGATCTATGTGGCTAGAAAATGAAGTTGAGTATTCTGTCGGACATAGATCGATCACATCGATCGATCGATGTATACATCGATCGATCGATGTACCCTAGGTGCAGAGTTGAAACTTTCTGTCCAACATAGATCGATCACATAGATCGATCGATGTAACATCGATCGATCGATGTGACAGATCGATGTTGGCCAGAATAAAGTTGGAAGCTACTGTGAGACATCGATCGATACTTCGATCGATCGATGTATACATCGATCGATACATCGATCGATCGATGTGCCAGCAGGTGCAACTTTTCATCTAAAGTTGCAACTTTTGCACCTTGAAACTTCCTCCAACCACCAGGCAACGTCTTTCTGGAGTTTAAGAGCCTATAAACAGGCTATTAACACCCATTTTTGAAGATAACTTTGCTTCATATAACACACAGCATACTACTTTCTTCTTCCATATTCAAAACACTTTGTATTAGAAAGTTCATTGTTCTCAATCCTATTTGCTGAGGATTAGAGATTGTTGGCTGTTGTATCCTAGGAGGAAGTTTGCCTATAACCCTGCAGCATCGAGTGGGGGCAAATATTCCTTACGGAAAGTGTATATACACGCCTCAAGCCAAGGTTCTTTGGTGATTTGCTCTCTTATTGTTGTCTTGCTTCCTTAATTTTCATAACACAGGCAATCTGTTAAATATTACTACCTGGCCAGGTCATTATTAGTAAATTTTACATGCTTGGTCAAATATAATTTACAGGCTTTTCTTCTTTGTTTTTTGTGGCAATTTTCAATTATTGAAAAAGCTGTAAATGTAGCAGAATATAGCTAATAAGTCCAAGACGCAATACCTAATCGGTACGTCCATCGTGGGATTTGAATATATTTTACCTTTATTATTGTTTCATTTTATGCAAGTACATATAGAGCCGGAGGTCTCATTGGAAGCAAACTTTCCTTTTATTAGGATAGAGGTATTGTTTGCATGTCGCTCACCTTCCCCGGCCATAACGATAGCTTTTGATGCCGTTGGAATATACTGAGTATGATTGATTAATTGATTTTCCTGCTCGTTTAGTACTGCTTCAAATTCATATATTTAAACAAAAACATGTACATATAGATGGAAAGTATAATATGTTTTCTCTTTGTTCATAATATACAACAACATTACCCCATTGTCTTAGAGGCTATCGCCTATGGCGGGGTATGAGAGGGTTAGATGTACGTAACCATACTCATGTGTTAGAAACACGTAGAATTGTTTCCCGATGACCCTTATGAAATTGTGTGTCGATCAACTGCATAAATATTACATATATATTCAATGTAATCAAAGTTGTTTCCCGATGACCCTAATGAGTATTACATATATTCAATGTAATACTTGCAATTTTTCGCCTTTATTTATTAAAGGAACTGATGTTTTCCTTAAAGAGGGGAAAAAAAGACAATTTTAATTTACATACCTGGTCCAGTCAAGTACCAGCTAAATCTGGTTTAGAATTAGAACCATCTGGTCAACCAAATAGGAAGCCAAACCAGGTATTGAATTAAATTCAACAGAGCGGCACTCTTTAAGAAGAAAGATTAATCTATATTGTATCACGTATTCTGAATCTTTCGGATATGGGATCGGATTGTACACAACCATACACATATGTTGGAAATACACAGATGGTGTTTCTTGATGAAACATTACGTCAAGCTGTGTTGATCAATTGCTACTTCACAATATAAAAGTACAGTCGATTTAGTAAATCATTTTATTTTATTCTATCAATATTTTAAAGTCAAGAAAGAATGTGTCCTTAACTCAATTGAAAATAGAAACAATATACCAAATACCTATATGTACATTAATCATTCATAATTGATTCCTTCGTAAGAAAAATGTTTTCAATGTATTCGCTTCCGATTAATTGCAGCATCAAGTGTTGAAATTTGGGCTTACATGAAGTGAGACCCATATCTACTCAAACGTTAAGGCAATGGTGGTGGTGGTACCTCATCCTCATATAAGTCATGCATTTTTTTCTCTCAAACACCGCCCTCACGTGGCAACGTGGCTTGACATACACACGTGCTTTACAACCCGCCCTCAATCACAAACACAAACCACAAGCCAGACATGAACATCAATCACAAACCAAACCATGCATTTTTTTCTCTCTCAACACCCCCGCCCTCACGTGGCAACGTGGCTTGACATACACCGTGTCCTTACAACCTTGCCCTCAATCACAAACCAAACCACTGTTTTTTTTCTCAACACCTGCCCTCACGTGGCAACGTGGCTTGACATACACACGTGCCTTACAACCCGCCCTCAATCACCAAACCAAACCACAAGCCAGGCATGAACATCAATCACAAACCAAACCACAAGCCAGCCATGAACATCTGGATTTAGGTGAGGGGAAACATTAAGTGGCCAACCATGGGCCATTCAAGGGTGGAGTCCACATTTTAAACCTGCTCTGATACCATGTTGAAACTTGGGCTTACATGAGGTTGAGGTCTATATCGGCTTACATGAGGTGAGACCCATATCCACTCAAAACCTTAAAGAAATGGGGTGGTGGTATCTCATCCTCATATAAGCCATGCATTTTTTTTCCTTAAATTAGCCAATGTGAGATTCTAAACCTAAACAAGGTGCATACTCGGAGTTTATTCAATTTATTGTTGCTGTCATCTCTTACGTTGACTAGGTGATATAGACAAACAAAATTGGCTCCACATGTAAGTCGAATTTTGCCTTCCTCGACCTACCAGCTTTAACAGCATATCCACAACATTAAAGAAAAAATAAATAAAAAATGGCAATAGCACAAGAAGTTTCAAGCGTGACCACTAATAATCAATCATTGGATATAGAAAATTTAGTAAATATACATGTCTTTTTACCATAAAGAGAGGGTGGTGGGGTGAAACTTTAGAGTGAATGGTTTATAAGGATAATTTTTTGAAGTCGGACATTTGGAGCAACATGGTAAGGTTGATGTTTTTGCGACATTGGAGTTAACGGATTCGAGCCGCGGAAACATCCTCTTACACAAAGTGTAGAGTTAGGCTGTGTACATCAGATCACGAAGCGATCCGACCCCGTCCCCAGATCCTTCGTAAACACGGGGGAGCCTACTGCAAACGGAAAACGCCCCTTTAGTTTATAAGATAATTTTTTTTTTGGAGATTGATAAAAGTATGAATGCGAGACATAAATGGAAAAGCATCTGTGTCTATATCTATTACTTCAAATGAGGACAAAATTGAAATTCTTTTATAGAGATAATTTATTTCATTTATAACTAGAATCTGTATGCGTATTGTAGCCACTAAGTGCGCTGAATCAAAGTTCATTTTTATATATAGCTAACCTATAAGTTTTCATTATTTATTTTGTGATGTTGATTGGCAAATTATCCCTAAAATCAAAGTACATATTCAAAAAAAAAAAATAATAATTCATTAATGGATCAAATTAAGCTGTCAAGTAATAATGGTATCAACTATCAACATGAATATAATATATCATCTCTCATATGTTTTTAAACAAATATATGTATTAAGAAAGAAATTTTATACATGCAGGACATATAACATTCATCAAACATGTGGTATTTAAGTTGACGTCTTGGTCTTTAAGATTGTGTTTCAAATATTGTATTCTCATGAAAATTGATATTTCGAATCTTGCATACTTATGAAATGAGAACTTGAGGCTGTTTGTTTGTCTCTCCTTTAAACTTTTGATAGATAGTACAATTTATATCTTATTATATGTACTAATAGATTTATACGTGAAGAACTAATTTTGCATTAGCTGAAACAAGTTGGAGACTTTGAGAATATAGTCTCACATCGTCTACTTTGATAAAAATAGAGAGTTATATGAGAATGCCGTACTAACACTCATTGACTAAGTTTTTGAATGGATATAGGTCTCTCCTATGCAAACCTATTTAACATGGTATCAGAACGAGTTTAAAATGTGAACTCACACCTTGCCTGACACATGGTTGGCCATTTATTATTTTTTCTCACCCAAGTCCAGATGTTCATGTTTGACTTATGGTTTATGATCGAGAGCAGGTTGTTTGAGAAAATAGTTGTCTGGCCCATGGTTGTTCGTCACTCAGTCTAGATGTTCATTGCTTGGCTTATGATTTGGGATTGAAGGGCGGATTCTTAGAGAATATAGTTGCCTGGCACATTGTTGGCCATGTATTGTTTTCATCATCCAAGTTAAGATATTCATGTTTAACTTATGTTTTATGATTGAAGTCGAGTTCTTTAAGGAATATAGTCTTGTGACATTGTAGTCTCACATCGCGTACCTTGAAAAAAATATATAGGTTATATGAAATGAGATACCACAACTATTGTCTAAAGTTTTGGATAGATATATACCTATTATTAAACAACTCTCGTGTCAACATCATCAGGTAAAGCTAAAAAGTTTTCTTATTGCGTGATGTCATTGAAACAGAAAAACGTTTTCTCTAGTACGTCAAAATTTTACAAAAATAAAAAAAATAAAAATTTATACGTTACTTTATCATCACAACCATATACTAAGGTTTAAAGCTATATCCCTACCTATATAAACAGGAAAAAATTCTATTAACAAACAGTTCTCTTTCCAAACACTCTCACCATTTTCCACTTTTATCTCCAACTACAACATATCATAATCCATGCTAAGTTCTTTAAGCTTCGATTTTTCTAAAGTTCTAAGCTCTACCCTTCAATCTTGCCGGTCAAATGACCCTTCCGATCTGCCGGAGGAGCCGGTTCCTCAACTTTTCCGGTATCTCCCAATTC
Source organism: Eustoma russellianum (assembly GCA_036186865.1). Classification (NCBI taxonomy): domain Eukaryota; kingdom Viridiplantae; phylum Streptophyta; class Magnoliopsida; order Gentianales; family Gentianaceae; genus Eustoma; species Eustoma russellianum. The sequence continues at coordinate 37,795,611 of AP025051.1, forward strand.
TAAGCTTGTTACGGTAGGACTTCCCTGTTAATCAGCTTCCTTCAAGAATGAAGGGTCAACATCTCCGCCGCTCGTCGTCCTCCTCCGACCCGCGGTGGTGTATCTTCCGCCTTCTTTCGGTCTTACGGCCGGTCATCGGAGTTTAAGTGGCAAAAGGAAGATAAGTGGCATGTTATTGCTAAGATATATGGTGAAACTCACACCCCTCGCCGGAAAAATGTACGTAATTCTTTTTTCAACATTACAATTTTAGCATCAAGATCATGTATAACACCGTCAACTTAACAATTTTAGTCAATTGATTTTTTGTAAGAATATATCTTAATCAACAAATTATGAATTAATGGAAGAAATCTTTATGTTATAACAACATTTGCAAACCACTGCATTTTTTGTAAGGAATCTGAACTTTACTTATGCGTGTGCACAATGACTTATTGAATTGGGCGCAATTGTTATATTGTAAAGTAACAATTGATTGACAAGTTTAACGCATCATTATAGGTCATCGGGAAACAACCTCTGTGTGTTTCTAACATATGAGCATGATTGCGTACATCCGACACCTCGTATACCGTCATAGGCAGAAGCCTTTGAGGCGATGAGGGTAATGTTGTTGTTGTATGTGTGTGTACAAAAGAAAAATTACAAAAGGAAATATTCTATAATGTTTTTCTTACATGTCCCTTTGTGATTTTTCGGGTTTTTTTTTATTAGATGTCACATTTAGAAGCACTTTTAGAAGTAATTCTAAAACAGTTCATGATAACTAGATATTCTATTTTCTTAAGTATGAAAAATTGACAAATGGACATGACTTTTGTGTTCTAAATACAACTACCATGTCAACTATGAATATTGTATCGTTAACTATGCACATATTTAGTTAAGCAACACCTATAATATGAGCCATGTTACTTGAGGTAAAGTTACTAATTTTCCAATTTAAGGAAAAAAACTATCTGCATGAGATAGCTGGAAATATAATAAATGTGGTATAACACATTACGAGTTACACATATTATAAAAGATATCTTACAAAATATAACGCTTTGACAAATATCGAGTGATCTAATAGTTATACTTTTCTTTGACTTTGAAATAAAATGGAATAAAACAAAATGACTCATTAAATTGGTTACGTTTCTTATATTGTGAAGTGGTAGTCGATCAACACAATTTGACGCAATTTTTATTATGAATCATCGGAAATAACATAGTATTATTTGCGTACATTCGACCTCTCCATACTCAGTCATAGGCGTGAGCCTCCAATTCAATGGATGTAAGTTTATTGTTGTATATGTGTAATTGATTCCCATAATTATGGCCATTTTTCCACATGCAGCCTTCTTACCGTAAGAAAAACGTTGAGGTGCTGGCTTACCACCTCTACCGCCGGCACAGCCATCCTCAACGGGGAGGAAGAAAAGACAAGGAAGAAGAAGAGGGTTCCCCAGCAAACACCAATTCAGCAGAGATCGGACGGTTCAGCGAGGATGCCGGCGATGAACGAAGCGGCGAGAAAGGGAACAGAAGCCCTAGTGGAAAACTCTACCATGGAGTGTAAGTCGAACTCGGAAGCCGTTCATGGGAGATCATTAACGAGGCGTCACAAGAGAGAGCAAAGAAAAAGCTGAAGAATCGGTCAAAAGCTACTCACTCCATTGAAATCATCCACAGGCAAGTCAGGATTCTTTGAGTGGATTAACTGACCTGATCCACTTCTTTTTTGGTTTATGAATAAGGTGTGTGTACGTCGTACATACACACACACACACATATATATATATATATATACACACACACAACATACATACATATATATATATATATATATAAAACAACAACAACAATCATACCCAGTATATCCCAACGACAGCAAAAACTATCGCTAGAGTCTGGGGAGGGTGAGAGGCAATCAAACAAGGATAGAAAGTTTGTTTCCAGTGAAACCCCCGGCTCTATATATACATGTATAGATAGCACAACATGTATATGCACTCGTGAAGAGATTTTATTAAGCTAAATATAGAAATCTTATATATATATATATATATATATATATATGTATGTTATATATCATGACGTTAGAGCGAAAAATATTTAGTCTAGCAGTTGAGTAGCATTATCCTAATCTGGGTATTCGAGTTCGATTCTCATCTCCAATTTTTTTTTTTTTTAAAAATAACGTTTAGAAAGAACAATTCTTGCAGGTTTAAATATGGTTATACATTATATAGATAACTTTTCAAGTAACTCGGTCAGTGTATGGTTCAATGGATTGGAGAATCTTCATTGACAATTGTAGGCGATCGGGGTTTTTGTTTTCTTCTAATTTTAAGTTTAGTCAAGTAAATCATTCAATATGGCACATCAAAAAAGAAAAGAAAAAGTCATAGAGTTACCTTTTTTCGCTTTTATATATTTTCTTTTCATGTTTTTTCTTTTATACATTGTGTCACTATTTTTGTACCTTATTTTTCTTCATCTGTATAAATTACCTGAAAACTAATAATCAAAAGGCACAAAGAAAAACTCACAAAAATTTTACTCAAACTTAAAAGACTATCACGAGTAATGTGGATGACTGAGTATATTGATGATTAAACTTACACAGAAGCCGGCTCAACTGGGATTATCTTAAGCCGGTTGAACTCGGATTTTCTTCTATTAAATTATAGTGTTTTTTATGTTTTTTTCCGTCCCTTTTTTTTTTTGCTTTCCTTTGTTTTTTTTTTTTTTTGCTTGCGTCGTTGTTTTTTAGTCAGCAACCGGCTCTTTAACTATCATATTATGGACTTTGACCCTATGAACTGTAACAGCATAGCCGAATAACAGAACGTAAACTTTATGTAGGTCAATTGAGCAAATACTAATCATTGATTAACTAACAAATAATTAACATATAACAACAATAATTGTGCAAAGTAAGTAGTTGCTCTTATTACTATATTTTTTATTGGTCTACTATGATTTTCCATAAAACTTTCCTTAACACAAAAGCCATATCTAAATGTATTTTGTATTTGACATTGTACTCTCAACTATCTTATACGTAAGTTGTGAGTTAATCTCCTTCAACTTCTCACTCCGCCTCCTTCAACAGGCAATCGTCGGTATCATCAACGACGGAGGTCGGTTCTCCGGCGAGGCTATCGATGTTCAAGAAACTAATACCATTGCAGCGTGGACGGGAAAGTGAGGAGAGCTTTGCAGTGGTGAAGAAGAGTGAGGACCCATACGAGGATTTCAAAAAGATCAATGATGGAGATGATACTGGAAAAGCAGATGTTCGAAGAAGAAGATTTAGAGCAGATGTTGCAGTGCTTCTGTCGTTGAATTCAAGGCATTATCACATCCTTATTTTCTCCGCTTTCTCGGAGATTAAGGAAGCCATGTTTGCTGCAAGTGCTAGAAATTCTGTTCAGCATCGCCCTGTTAGCAGCAGATCTTGACTTGACTTTTTATTTTATGGGATGGTTTATTTAATAAATTATATTGGTTGTAGGAAATATTGCATGTCGTACTATTATTATTCATTACCCACCTTGTATTTAATTTGTCAATTAACTTTTTCACTTTCACCTATATTTCCATTTCCAATGGAGTCAAGATACACTTTTCTTTGTCTTTAAAATATGATGAAATAAAACAAAATGTCTCACTAAATTGACTGTCCTTGTTATATTGTGAAACATCAGTTTATCGACATAGCTTGACGTATCATTATGTGTTATCGGGAAACAACCTCTGTGTGTTTCTAACACATGGGTATAATTACGTACCAGTGTGTTTAATTTGTCAATTAACCTTTCAGTTTCAGCTATATGTCTTCTTCTGTTTCAGATGTTATGCGTGTCTTCTCATTTTATAGGCCTTGTCATAGGTTTTTTTTGGCATAATTTGTAAAATTTTTATGTGTTGAAAAAGGTAGGGTATAAATTATTATAAACAATACACAACATTACTCCATTGTTTTATAGCCTTATGTCTTATAGCGATATATGAGGAGGTCGGATGTATCTAACAATATAGAGATATTTTTTCAACGAGAAATTATTGTGCACAATGTCTATGCTAAACTAGAAGCATATGCTGAACAATATGACTACGTAACTTATTAACAATGCATACACCAAGATGTATTTTGTGCAGACACCTAAGTTTTTTTCCCTAAAAAAACATAGACACATAAGTTTCTCAATGTCAGAAAAAGAGAAAAACATGTCCCCAGGACATAACCCAACTGGTTCCAGGTAGAAGTTCTCGAAAGAGAGGTCAGAGATTCAATTCTTGTCAAAGGAAAGAGAGCCTCTTTCAAGCAAGTGCATAGTGTGGGAGCTTCCTTGGCATGTAAGGCTTGCCTGCAGTAATGGAGACTCCTTATACAGACTACTGTGTATATGACCAAGCTCCTGCTAACAGACCGTTGGATACCTGATTTACATTCCTATACTATCTTTGAGACTAGATGTGGCAGGGACCTTTAACTGGTTTGGTTCAACCTTTAATAAAAAGAGAAAAAAGAAAAAAAGCGACAGTGATCCTTTTGTCAGCGCAATGGAAGATTTACCGTACCATTTGTTTATTATTTAAATGGATTAACAATTAAATCTTAAACGGTGAGAATTTCAAACCAAACAAGTCTAGAAGATCAATTTAAACACAACACTGAAATAAATTATCGTACAAAGAACGTTAATGTAGCATTTTTCCTTCGAATTTACATGCGAATAGGAAAAGTTTAATCATGGAGTAATATAATTGTTCATACCCCACTTATATTCTTCTTCTATGCATTGTGAAATTGATCTTTCAACGGATATAATCATTGCAGCGACCACTAACCATACCCAAAATATTTTAAGCCAATAAATGAATAAAATATAAAAAAAAAGTTTCCTGTGCACCAGACTCTCGCATTTGTGCCGGGTCTAGGAAGGAGTCGGATTGTTTTGCGATCTGATGTACGCAGCTTTACCATACACTTTGTGCAAGAGGTTATTTCTGTGGCTCAAACTCGTGACCTCAAAGTCACACTAATGAATGGATAATTATACTAGCCAATTGGAAAATGCAATGCTAAAATAGTTTGGATGAAATCAATCAGTTAGCTTTGGTTTTTTTTCCTTTTCCAAACAAACACTCAACACTAAGGTGGTGTTTGGTTCGCACTTGGTATCAGAATCAGAATCGGAATGAGTATGACAGTGTATGGGTTTAGAGTATATGGTTTGGACGTATAAAGTGATAGTTGTTTGGTATTGAAGAAGGAATAAGTATGATTGACATTGATTGTGTTTGGAACGTATCAGAATTAAAATAGATATCGATGTGGGAGGCCAGAAAATTGGTCGGAAAAAATTTGATCGGTCGGAATAGTGACCGACCGGCGGCCGGTGACGTTGACCGGGCATACCCCCATATTGATAGACAAAGAGTTAGTATATCTAAAAAACGATACATTATCAAATTACTTAGATATCAATCAGAAGCTCATATCCTCCAAACACATACCCTTAATGAGAAACCCTAACCAAGCACCCCTCAATATCAAATAGCTTAGGTAGAAATTAGTAGTGTGAAACAATATTTAGCTGCGACGCATATTTTAGAAAGTACCTATATCTAAATTATTATGCATCATACATGGCAAATGAGTAATGACTAGGTAAATGATTAACAGATATCAGGTATACATAGAAAAGGTGGAATTAAAATGTTAACATAGATGAGTGTAGCTAAATAGAGGTCTCACCCCATTTTTCTATCTCATATTCACTAAATTAACAAATAAGATGCCCACGAATTACTAATTGAGCATATTAAACTATGTCATATACATGTATTGTATAAGCGCTCCAATTAACATAAAATCACGTGAGAATGGAATGATTAAAGCTCTAAACTAATAAATGAATGAGAAATTTTATATTAAAAAACTATTTTTTCAGTTATTTAAATTTTTCTTACCTTCGTTTTCACATTTAAAAAACCATTCATACTGCTGTACGCCTGTTTAACTTCACCGATCTCAATATATTGAGACATGATTGTTTCTTATAGAACTCGCAAAAGTAGGGGTGGAGGTGTGATGACGGATCTATCATATGACATTAAAAGATGATAAAACCGGATGAAAAATAAACAACCAGAAGTAAACCAATAAAAAAGCCTAAGACGTACGCCGGACATAGTCTAGTTGGTTACGATTTGTTTCAAAAAGTCAAGAGTTCAAATTCAGAACACGCACATTGTGAGTGTTCCGCTGGTGCTAGCCGAAGGCCTGTTTTGCAGAAGGACATCTTGTGTAGATTACTGGGTAAGTTCTCACCAAACCTAGGAGATTGCTGAGTTCCTGATTTGCATCCTCTACAATGTTTTTTGGGGATGTGCAAGTGGTGACCCAGCCGACGGATTTCGCCATAAAAAGAGTGAGATTGAGTGAAATTCAACGGATGAGATCTTAGGAGGATAAAAGTGAGGCTAAAAGTGGGGTCTCCAATCACGCGTCGCCACCTGTACAAAAGCAAGGGGGTGCTGCAATTTTTTTTAAAAAAAATTTGATTTTATACACGTGACGACGCGTGATTAGAGACCTCACTTTTAACCTTAAATTCGAATCCTGTTAGACAAAAGAAACAAGAGACATCATTTGGAGTGGAAAGCTCTTGAAAGACTGATGGCGTATGAAGACTGAATCTCTGTTAGCTACATTCTGCCAAAATGTACACACAGCAGAATCCACGGGGGCTGTGGTGACGATTATATTCAGCAAAAACACAAAGCTGTTGTCATCTCTTTGAGTGTCCTCTACGAAACGCATTACAATATATAATAGAGCCTATGGAGACATACAAAATATTAGACCTATACATTCATGAAAGCCTTTCCTCCCACTTTTTGCTGATCTGTTCAGTCACGATAACTCCAAAAATATTTACTTTTTCTTTTCTTTCTTGGTTTCTTCTAAAGGTCCGTGATTCAGGTGCATGAAGTCAGGAAAGAACCTAATTAATCGAACATAATTCAACACTACAATATATTCCAAGTATATCTCAACCACATCAAAAGCTATCGCTATGAAATGTGACTATTTGAACAACATCTCAATTTTCTATCAAAGAGTTTTTTTTAATGGTTCGGCAAGTTTTATCTTAGAACGTGCGGAACATTCCTGTTGTCAAAGGGAAACAGAAAAAAAAAAATCATAGAACATACTACTTTCTTGTAATATATGTAAAATCAAAAAGCAAAACGAGTGTTGAAATTTGGTGGACAAACCCATTGCTTGCAACTCTCGTACTACTTACTATCAACTGACGTTCCCAGAACATATTTTAGTTGGTACTTGAGTTGTGACATTGCTCAAGAAAAGCGTAGGTTCAAACCAGCTCCGGAAAGGCGTAAGTTCAAACCAGGACACACACAGTGTGAATGCAATATTGTTGTCTGAGCTAATAATGACAAAACCATTTTATCCGGCATAATTGGGTTAAATAGTTACTGATCCTTTTTGCAGTAGTCACCTTGGTTCTCTGACAAAACTTTACCAACCTAAGAGACCGCTGGGCTCATGATTTGTATCATACACAAAATTTCTTAAGGTTGAAACGGTGAGAGGTCACAGAGCCAGGTGGATTGACCTTTTGACAAATACTGCTAGAATGACTACACTCACTATTACCTGAATACCATATCCAACCACTCCATATGGCTGCATTCTCACTGGATTTCCAGTAATGAAAATGTAACTCTAGGCCCACTCTTCACACCAGCTTGTACAATTGGACTGGTGTTTTTTTTTAATTTGTTTTTTAAATTTAAAGCCGAAACTCAATTTTATTCAAGCAAGATCTGCTTTTTTTTTTTTTTTTTTTTTGAAAACCTAGATCTGCTAAACTTGCGGGTACAACATCGGTGCGAAGGTTCGATCCGTCACATGAGAGGAAATGATATCTACAACTAAGGTATTAGGTTTAATCCTTACAAAATATAGTATTTCTATTTATTACACTACAATTTTCTTCACACATATGTCATGTCTTACCAAAAAATGTTAGCTTAATAGCTGTACCAAATTGAACTGGCGTTAATTTCTAAAGTTTGGGTTGTGAAAGGAAAAGGAAAAAAAATTATCTACAGAGTTATCCCGTTACCCAAAGAGGAAAGGATAACGAAGGAGATGTTTGGTTCGGGGTTTTCATTAAGGTATAAATTTGGAGAATCCAACCCATAAAAGTTGTTTGTTTGAGGAAATAGGGGTATGAGTTTCGGTTTGGTATTCAAGTATTTGGTAATGAATATCGTTTTTTTAATATACTAATCCCTCCCTTGTCTATCAATATGAGAGAATGGGGGTATGGTCGGTGAACGTCAGTCAACGCCGCCGGCCACTGTACGCCGCCGGTCGGTCACTATTCCGGCTGGTCAAATTTTCCGGACATTTTTCGGTCGCCCACATTTAATATCTATTTCAATTCTGATACGTTTCAAACACCATCAATGTCTATCATACTCATTCTCATTTCAATACCAAACAACTATCACTTTTACCGCTCAAATCCATATACTCCAAACCCATTCTTTATCATACTTATTCTGATTCTGATTTCGATACTTAATGCGAACTAAACGCCACCTAAAAACCAAAGGTCTTGGGTTTAGTACCTACAAAGCGCATCATTTCTTGTCATTATGAGGTAGGTTTCACACATGCGGCATGTCTCATGAAAAAAAGTCGGCTAATAGATGGGCCGACGAATTGAACTGGTGGTGATTTCTAAAGTTTGGGTTGTCGAAAGAAAAAGAAAAAAAAAAATAACAATAGAATTATTTTCGGACGAACCTTCTCCCCATATTTCCTCTACATTTTTCTTCCTACATATGCAAACATTTTGTTTTAATAAAAACCCCATATGTCGGAAGGTGTAGTGTGTGAAGTACAAATGTTCATCTCTTTATATATGTTTATCTTATTAGTTAAATAACTGTTAGAATTACTAATTAAAATGACTAATGGTATTATTCAAACGCATCAATGAACCACGAAACTCATCAACTACATGGTAACAAACATCTCGCACGGAGGCAAATTTTAAAACGATTATGAGTAAATTTTAGTAGTACGTAATTATTGATAGGAATCATAATAATTGAAGGTATATCTTTTGTTTTGTATATTCATCACTGTCACTTGTCAACTATTATTTATCTTATTTATCCATAAATATCTAATAGTTATTTATTAATAACCATAAACTTGACTTTTACGGATTGTTTATGCTTAATCACTTCAGTGACTATATTCAACTATTAATCATGCACATAATTTAACACAGTGGTTTGTCATCCTCCAATGTTATAAAATTTTAATATATTTCACACGAAGGGATAGTTCTCGTTTACAACTACAACAACATTACTTTATTGGTCTAGAGATTCCCGTCGTCTATAGTGAGGTATTGGAAGTCGGATGCAAGTAACCATAATCATGTGTTATAAATACACATAGGTTGTTTTCCAATGACACGTAATAAACGTCAAACTATATCGATCAACTGTTACTTTACAATATAAAAAGACGCAGCCAATTTAATGACCCATAATTAGAACGACACTTTTTCCCGTTAGAACTCGCCTGAAGGGCTTACTCTCACCAATGGGTATTAGAATAATTTTTTTTGGCGATAAGAAATAAACAGAAAGAAAATACTAGAGCAAATTAAACCATGATAAAATATAAATTAGGGACCAAATATTCTTCATTCACATCCTAACTGTGACAATGTTTTTTACAGCTCAGCTTCAATTATTGCCCTGTCTGTGCAAGTTGACAAAAAAAATATATTCCCATGCAAATAATCACACGTGAAATTTGTTCATAATACATATATTTTATATGTACATGAATATAAAAGAAACCCTAAAATATTCATGGCTGCCTCCACAGTCCACAGACTCAATCACTTATATTTTATAAATATTTTCTTTGTATGATACGATTTTGCTAGATGGTGGGCGACACACTTTAAACCAATGATTTTAATCAGAATCTCAACCCGTAAAACCCCTTTTGTATGCTTCAAGCTCCATCACCCTTTCTCCTCCACCTTCTTTCTCTTTTTTTTTTTTTTTTGCCAATGAGGACTCATATTGTCCCAGTCCTAAAGGACATTATGGAGGATACGAATCAGAAGTTTAACGGTATCTTGGGTTGATGGAAACTTTACACACATACATACATAAGGTGTCTCTTGCAAACTAAGTCTTTAGCTTAGCAGCAATAAAACACCTACATTGTACGTATTCCTAGTTTAGCAGCCTCTTGGGTTGATGAGAACTTTATGAAAAGACTCATATAAGGTGTCTCCCTGCAAACTAGGCCTTCGGTCTAGCACTAGTGAAACACCCACACTGTGTGCGTGTCTCTGGAATCGGACTCTGAACTTTTTAGTGTTAAATCCAATCCAAATACCAACTGAACTATGCTCTAAATCATGTAATTGGAAACCTTAACGTGCAAGTATTTGTTTCTTTTATGATTCTGAAGAGAACGTCATCAGATCTTCGATATGACATTCATAAATCAAACTTTTGGTTCATAAATTTGCGTTAGCCATTCCTAATCCTTGAACTTTTGTCGTCTAGCATGGATAATACAATTGCCCAATACTGTCAGAATTCATATCTAACATAATGAATACTACTAGCCAACCAGAATCAATATAGGTTGAGTGAGAGTTGATGTGTGTGTGTCTATATATATATATATATATACACACACACCAACAACTAGTAATGTAAAGTTTTAGGTGGATATTTGTCACATTTTAAAATAGAATTAGAATCAGTTTATTTATACTCGATCACATCTTGATTTATGGTAGTGAATTGATATGTATGCGTTCCTCAAATGCTTTCGAATGTTCATATTTGGCTGGAGGTTTATCATTAAAACAGGTTCTAAGACCCTATTTTTAACCATATGACAAACATCTTCAGAATTATTTCAGTCTAAACTTCACATCACCTATGCTCACTACTATATTTTTACAATATATATCATTCAACTTGTGTTAAAATGTTATATCTATGCTTCAAACGTCTTTTAATTTTTTTTTGTCCAATTCTTTTCCCGATTGGTGCGACTGCGTCATGTAACAGAAGTTGGATTGGTTTTGTAATAATATTCGAAAAGATAGATGCTCAACCACCATCTCTACGAATGGTCACATTACTGTCATCTTCATAACTTTTTCATAAAAGATTGCCATATAAAAAATATCAAAATTTTCCAATTTGTGGTCACGTTTGCTAGTCCCATCCAATTTTGCTGGCCCGTCTCCTACCATTCATTTGCGGGACGGCACGACTCTGGAAAGGAATCGGCTTTTACACTTTTTTTCGGGTTTGGATTAATTCACCCTAAAATCTCTCATCTCTCTCCTTACTGCATGGCACGTGGCAGCAGGTAGGATGGTGAGACTAGATAAAAGTCATCCGCATCTAGCGGTAGGTTTTTAGTTTTTCACAGTGACCTGACAAACTTCAACATTAGAAAAAAGCAATAAAAACTTCAATGACCTGACAAACTTCAACATTAGAAAAAAGCAAGAAAAACTTTACAGTTACGTTTTTTACGAAGTTATTTGTGATCGAAACGTTGGAAAATGTCAGAATAAGTTTTTGAGGTCGAGACGATGGAAACCTCAGACCATTCAAGAAAAGAAAAGCAAGGAAAACGAGACCGTTGGGACAAGCTAACATGATAAAGCAAAGAATCTCAGGAAAAGGAAAACCAAGAACTAATTAGGTATTAGAGCCTTGAATCACAAGCTTCCTAAAAGTTGAAAAATCAATCAATCCTCCCCTTTCTCCTCATACTCATCCTCCCCACCCCTATCGTTTATAACCAGAAACCTCAATCGGACTCCTATCAGCCTGTATCAAGAGTTTAAGGTACGCTATAGCAGAATTTGAACTGCTAAAACAGATACACAAGGAGCCCACTGCAAGCAGTGGAGCTCCAATACTACGCGCTTACCTCGAAACAAAATCAAAAATCTTGCTTTCTCGCCATTCTCTTGCACCTCCGCCACCGAAACTGTTGGGCCATGTCCTGAGGACCCCCACCCCCTCTGTACTGTCCATATATGCTTGTTTTTGCATTTCCTCCCACTCATTATATTCCTCTCTCGTCATCATCATCCTAATCAGTAATCTCCATTGAATCATTTCTCCCACATGCATGCAAAGTTATAAAGCCCTCAATCATCAATATTTCAAAATTAATCGCACCCATAAGCCCTCAAAATCCAACCTTCATCCTATTACAAGTGTTTGTCCATCACCTTCATACACAACTGGAAAAAAGCTAAAAGGAGAGAGGGAGAAAAATACTATTATAACTCGTCGGTTCCAAATCTTATATATATATATATAGATACATATGCATATATATTTTTGATAGGGAATAGATTTTATTATACGCTTCTAGGTATCTAATAGTTCTAGTTCTCAATTCTCTTGCCTTTTTTTTTTTTTTTTGAGAAATGAAAGTGCCCTTTACCTCAATTCAAAACACACAATCAGGTAACACAAAGCCAACAAAGGCGTATACCAACGAGATCCTCCACAACACCTTTCAAGGCAGCGCCACCGTCCCTCGCGGCATTTCCTACGAGCCCAAATCAGTTCTAGAGCTCCGGCATAGCCCTAGCCCCCTCCCCGAAAAGCCGGTACCGGACACTAATACCGATATTTCAACTGTTTGGGATGAGAATCTCCAGCTGGAAGATCATGTTTTAAACCGTTTGGAAGATTGGGATTCTTTGATGAAAGAATTCGGGTTGCATGAAGACTCAATTTCAAACCCTAATTCAAAACAAAATGTCTCGCAACCAGATTCACACCCTGATCATTACTTAACCCTACCCGAATTTCCACCTAATCACAACTCCTTCGAATCATCAACTCAATTCATTCCATCCGATTTCACTCTTTCAGATTTTTCCACTTCCATTAACAGGAGCATCGAATCCTTCGATTTCGGATATGATTACGTAGACGAACTCATTCGACTCGCTGAGTGTTTTGAAGCCAACTCGTTGAATCTCTCTCATGTGATATTAGGACGTCTAAATCAACGGCTGAGATCAGCTTCCGGAAAGCCTATACAAAGAGCTGCCTTCTTCTTCAAGGAAGCATTACAAACCTTACTCACTGGGTCAACTCGGTTGACTCAGTCACCGAGTTCCGATCAAGTAATTCAAAACATTAAAGCTCACAAAGCTTTCTCCAATATCTCTCCTCTCCCAATGTTTGCTAGCTTCACGGCTAATCAAGCCGTGCTTGAAGCGATGGACGGCTCGATGATCATCCACGTCATCGATTTCGATATTGGATTGGGCGGCCATTGGGCGTCTTTCCTGAAGGAGCTTTCTGACAAAGCAGAGTCTCGGAAAGCGAATCCGCCGTTTTTACGGATTACTGCGGTGGTCGGGGAAGAGTATGCTATCGAGAGTAAATTGATCAGAGAGAATTTGAGTCAATTTGCGAGAGAATTACGTGTTAGATTTGATATTGATTTCGTTTTGATGGGGAGTTTCGAGTTGTTATCTTTTAAATCGATTAACTTTATAGAGGGAGAGAAAATTGCGATAATTTTGTCTCCGGCGATTTTCCGTCGCGTCGGCGCCGGATTTTTGAACGGTATCCGCTGTGTTTCGCCCCACGTGGTGGTCAATTTGGACGGAGAGGGGCTTATGGGGTTTGGAACGGTGACGTTGAGGCAGACAGTGATCGACGGGCTTGAGTTTTACTCGACGGTTATGGAGTCGCTGGAGGCGGTAAACGGCGGGGGAGGTGGGGAGGAGTGGATGAGGAAAATTGAGAGCTGTGTGCTGTTTCCGAAGATATTGGAGGTGGTGGGGCCGGGCGGCCGCCGTGGGACACTGTGGAGGGAGGCGATGGTGGCGGCCGGTCTGAGACCGGTAGCGTTGAGTCAATTTGCTGACTTTCAAGCTGAGTGTTTGATAAGGAGAGTACAGGTCAGAGGGTTCCACGTGGCAAGGAGGCAGGCTGAGATGCTGCTTTGCTGGCATGAGAGGCCCCTTGTTGCCACGTCAGCTTGGAGGTTTTAGTCCTTTGGCGGCTAACAAAAGTTGTACTAATCAGGTGATTAGGGGACAATAATTGTAATTAATATAATTGTCGTGATTCATAAGAAAACAAATATTCGATATCCCTGAACTCGTTGATTTTATTTTATTCATTCTTTTTATTTCCGCCATTGATACCGCTTTTTTATTTTCCGCAATAGGTTCGAACCGCAAAAACAATCTCTTGTCCAAAATGTTAGGTAAGACTGCGTACATTACATTGCGAAGCGATTCACCTCTCTTCGGACCATGTGCTAACGCAGGAGTCTATTGCACCGACAACCTCTTTTTATTGATTCAATAATAAATGAACAAGACTGAATTTGCGTGTAAAAAAAAGAGCGTAAATTTAAAACAAAAAAAAATTAAAAAACGCACATATCAATTTTGTGTTCACGATTTCTCTAGACAAATTTTACAATATTCCTGAAACAAGTATGACAAGCTGCTTTTCGATTAATCAAATGTATAGAATACTTGTGGATCGCTGTTTTAACCAATCAGTGTTTGCTTTTGTATGTAAGTAAATCATACGCTCAAGAGCAATACAAAACTTATGCTTCTCTCGACGTAGATTCTCAAGAGAACATTTCCACATAAAAGGAACCCTCCAACAACCACATTACCTTAAAACAATCGTACTTTAAATTGTCAAGATCCAATTAATTTCATTATGCTTCTCTAACAGTGAAAAAAAAGGACATTCTCGACATATAGGCTCCCGTATTTACGCAGTGTTCGAAGATTAGCCGGATCACTACGATTTGATGTAAGCAACTTTACTCTACACTTTTTATGCAAGAGACTGTTTCCGCGGCTCGAACACGTGACCTCAAGATCACAAAACAGCAACCTTACCAGTTGTTCGCCATTTCATAGTGGAAATAGAGTCAAACTTAAATCGTTAGATCACAAAATTTCGTTTGGTTGCCTCCTTTTTGTAAATTACTAGGTAAGGTGGTCAACTTTGAAAATGGCCACCTCTTTCCAGACGTGACTAAAACATTCAATCAGCTGGATAACAAGAGAAGCTTTTCATTCGCTCCACGGCTTTGTTTCCACTTCACGGAAAACGTCGGACAAACAAACTATATGAAAAAGGCGTTTCAAATCCTTATTTCTTACAAACTGAGATAAATTACCTGTACCTCGCAAAATTGATAAGGAGTCGAATTTATTTACTTGAAATTTACCCATCAACATACTGAAAAGCTCACCATAGATACAAGAGTTTTGGTCAAATCCCAAACACAAAAATGCTGCCAAATGCAGTGACTACAAACAATGCCAAGCATTTGGACAGACCATTACAACAAACAGGAGTGCCGTTGTGTCTGTAATAAGACAAACCTATTACTAGCAGTGGTCTACTTCTACGAGTATATAACTAAATCAGAGCTCTTGCTTATTAGAATAATGTTACACAAGGGTTAAAAAGAGTACAAATTAGGAGAGAAACAAGTTTGCTTCACCTTAGCTAATCCGAGATCATAAAATTCCCAGTAGGTTGCGAATTCGGGTGTTGCAGACAGTCAATTAGAAATCCCTCTTTGCTGTTTCAGCTTTCCTGTTCATCCCCACCGGCTTTTAAGTTACTTCTCTCTAGGTTACACACAGACTCGGGTCCGCATATCTTAGTTAAATCTTCCTGTAAGCAAAATACAAAAGTTCAGTTTTTTTGTTATTGATGAAGCTTATGCAATGCATAAGCGTGACCAAGCAGTTGTTGAAGGGCGTTTTTCTACAGACCAAGAAAATTTTGGTAGGGTTGAAAGAGTTGACATACCTTCAACGAATCATTCTCGGATGTGAGCTTCTGACATTCTTCTGAGAGCCGCTGTAACTCTGCTCTCAGCGCGTGATTTTCATTGCTCAGTGTCTCTACTCTCTGTTGCAACTCTTCACACTCCGCCTGGGGAGAGAGACAAAAGATGGAATATCCGAGAAAACTCCTTAGATTGATGCTAATAGTTCCAAGGGAAAAAGCAGTCAAGTTCAGAAAACAAGCAAGCAACAAGCACTTAAACCATCACATAGAAACTTCAGGCCTCAAGATCCCACCGTCTATTCTCCAAGGAAAAATTGTTTACATATTGGCACTACTAATCTTGAATAGTACAAAGAACCGGAAACTTTCAGTGTTTATAACTAAGTCATATCAGAAATATCCTGTGGTTTCAAGCATACAGTTCGTCGTAGGTGTATAGTCATGACAGAATTTCGCAGTGAACCAATTAACCAAATTTAATCAATTCCATGCATCTAATGGTCATGGTATTCAAGTGATAAATGACTCCCCCTGACAACGGCTTAAAGTTTTAACTGTGATGGAAATAGACCATCGTATTGTAGGAGACTTTGAATTGCAATTTTCATTTTGGTGAAACGGAGTGGCTGGTCTACACATGAAAGCCCATGGCAGAGAAGTTAAATTGCATGAGTCATATTCATACGTGACAGTTTAAACGGCCGATACTCAAAAACTGCATCAGTTTTCGTCCTAAAAAACACAGCAAACTAATATTGGATATAGTAATCAAGTATAAATTCAAGTTGATCAGCCGACAGTTTTTTCCCATGAAGAACAATCAGCCTCCCCACGTCGCCTACCTCTCTCTCTTTCCTCACCTTCCCACATGTTAACAGAGCCCTGCATAAATGGTAAATACTTCCAAATCCAAATAGAGTAATAAGTAATAGCCTTTGAACAATTTGAGTCAAAAAGACAAATAATAAGATTGCAAAGGCAGATGAATTGAACACACACACAGATATATATATATATATATATATATATATATATATATATATATATATATATATATAGAGAGAGAGAGAGAGAGAGAGAGAGAGGTAACAGTTAGACAAAAGTCTGCCTGATAGACAAGCAAACAATTTCTTGTCATAGAGTACAAACATGAGACAAGTGAAAATTTCTATCCGACATACTTCAAAAATGACATCAAGATATTGAAGCCTGGTGGCAATCGTCATGCTAGTTTTAACAGTCCGATAGATTAGTCAAAGATAAAGAGACACAAAATGGGCATATGCACCTGTTTACGAAGTCTTGATCTCCTAGCCGACTCTCGGTTAGATTGTTTTCTTTTTTGTCTCTTCAACTCCCGCTCATCCTGTTGAAAAGGGCATTAGAAGTTGAGAAAAGTGAAAATAAACAGCATTAAGAAATCAAGATAAACAAACACAAAAAGGAAGGTTAATGTCTCTCTTGCAGAAAGTAATAATTAACTTCAATGCATCCCAAAGGCTTCCCCCCACCCCCCAACCCACCTGAGTTCCAACACACAACCACGTATACAACACTTAACAACTAATGAAATGAATGACTTGTAAAACTCTGATGCCAGGCATCAGATTCTGCAACAGAAAAACAAGAGCACCAGAACTGGAAGAAATATGGAAGATATGCAATGTTTGGAGATACAACTTTCCCATTGAAGGCGATACGTCAAATGATCATCAAGTTAGACTTATTCAGTGCATCTCCAAAACTTTTGTCTCATGAATCACATAAAATCATGTATCACTTAAGACAAGTGATGGAAATATTCAAAGGTGAGAGCCTGATGCTAGATATCACACAACATTGTTAAAAGAATAGAGGATAATATGATCAGAACTGAAAGAGTAACACAGGATATCAATTAATATGTGGTGATACATCTTTCTATGACAAAGCAAAAGTTCACATGATCATCAGGTTATCACAAGCAAAACCTGGAATCTACTTTACTGAAGCCCTGAACAAGAAATAGTGGGATATTGCCTACCAGTAAAACTTGGCCAAGGTCCAAAAAGACCATCACATTAATTAAAAAAAACTTAATAATTGAGAATTCACTCAAACTTCAACATGATTTTTAAATTAATGCAAATAACAAAAGTTGAGAATGATTTTTACTCTCATGATAGGTGATGGTGTGACCAAATGCAGCCCTAAAAGTTTATTGAATTATACCACTGAAGAGAAATAAAAAAGCGTAACAATCACATTTTTGGCCTTTCGAAAAGTCAAAGAGTAAACCAACATTTTGTCCTGTCAATTAAAAATAAACGGATCAAAATGCTAATGAAGGTGCTCTAAGACCAAATAACGTTTCTTCTTCCGCCCCATTTCCTTTGTTGCTCATGACTGGACAGACTTACCTAAGCTAAAACTGACATAAACCCATTAAGGCTTCTATTTGCATTCAAACTGAACTCTTTCATCATTTCATGTTCAACTTCCATTAACTTAGAGGACAACTCTAATTGGTAACCAGTAGGGGAAGGGGAAAAAAGAAGAAAAAAAAGAAGAGGTAAATGACCATGAAATGCACACAAATTAAAAGCTTAAACATCAGGGTAATTTATTCATTTAAGCACCCAAATAGCCATGTGTACCGCAAAGGATGACAAAGTAGCCAAAACTTGCATAACTTTATCCGGCAAATCAGGCAGCAGTGTGATGTGATATTAGGACCTATTGCACTGATACCATAATAAATTTCCATCTCACCTAAAGGGTCAAGTTACAAGGAAAAGTTTCAGCTGTAATATAAGCACTCTAACAAAGAGAGATGCTAAAATTTGTAAAACGGCAGAAGGATAAAAGGATCCACCTCTCTTAACGACATGGTGGTTAGATGTGACACATGTATAAGCTACTAGTATAATGATACTCTCTCCGCCATCAATTCAAGAAAACACAAGCGCAAGCTGGCCATGCCCACTTCACAATTGCAATTCTAGTCCTTATTTTCATGTGACACATTTATAAGCTACCAGTCTAATGACATTCTCTCCGCCGTTTTGTTCAAGAAAACACAAGCGCAAGCTGGCCATGGCCACTTCACAAATGCAATTCTAGTCCTTCTTTTCACATGAAGAACGTATAGGTAACAGGAATCCACATTTCCTCTTCCCTTCAGCTAACAGGAGAGGAATACAAAAGAAAATTTTAAATAATACATTCGTACCCGAACCCATTGGTCATTCATCACCCCAGGAGCTGCAGCCTGTGGAACCCCAGTAGTTGGCCGCATGTTTACGGCTGCAGCAACAGGATTTTGATTCCACAAGTCCATTCCAATATTCAGATTGGGTGCAGGCACTGAGGCAGGAGTCCCGCCAACTGAAATCTCAGGGTTTACCAGTCCCATGTTGTTCTGAGCTGAGGCCCCTGAGCATTTGATAGATCAAAATTTAACAAGTAGCACCATCAAGTTGAGAACTCGTACAAGACAAGTAAGATATATTCACCATCAGCAAGCATCTGCTCGAAACTTCCCTTCTTAGAGGCAGAAAGTTCCTACAACATCGAAAAAGTCTAAAATTTAGCAGGAGAAATTGCAAAAAAATTTAGACACCACTTATGGGGGATCGTCACCCATCAACATCCTGAAAATCCTACAATATGAAGTTCCAGGAAAAATTGTCTAGTGAAGTCTAAATCAAGCTATGTACACTGTTATTATTATCTGCACTTCCTTCAGATGAATCTTCACTACCACTTTCGGCACTGTAAACCAGCAGAAAAGACAATCAGATTTTTCAAAAACCAACTGAAGATACTCAAGAATGGTGAGTAAAGGAAACATGATGAAGTTAAGGATACTTCACACTTAGTTTGCATGCCAGATCACCTTTGGGTGCCACCATCATTTCCAGATCCTGAAGCTGTTTTTCCGCTCTCCCCAACTTTTCCAGCTGTACACCCGGGGTTCCCTGAAGTTGTCCTGGACCTTCTGGCTGAGGACCGCTCCTTTCCGTCAGCAGCCTTTATTTCTGAATCTGTAGTTGCTGGTATGGTGCCAGGAGTCTGCAAAAAGATGATGAAAAGGTAAAATCCACTACCATCAGCGAGTACAGATTATCAAGATAATCAGCTTAGTTGTACTAGTTACCACAGCCATGGTAGGATGAGCATATACTCCCCCTGGAGGATATAAAGCAGGATACGGAACTGGAGTTCCATATGGCGTCATCATAGGGTGCTGCAGAAAGAGTAAACTTATTATTTTAATGAAACAATTACATGGATGTGCTGATTAGATAGTTTGTTGTCAAAAAAATAGTACCTGACCACCCCACATGTAAGGATGAGGAGCTGGCGAAGCAATTGAAGCAAAAAAGGGTGGAGTGGCTCCAGCACCATAGTATGCCTTCACCCAGAGGAGATATCATCAATAATACAGTCGTAATACGGAACTCAAAAAGACAGGTCGCTAAGTCAAATGAAGAAAAGTTTGATGATATATGATAAACCTGCATGGAGCTTGACCATTCTGTATATGACGGGGTAACAGGAATTTCCTGTAAGTTATTTTTTGCACATAAGAGTTAGCTACAAGGGCATAGGCTGATGCAACTATTGCACAGAGATGATACGAAGCTACCTGAGTTGTCGAGGTAGTTTTGGAAGGCTTTGCTGGAGTGCTGTTTTCTACAGCTCCCATCTTAGATGTGGTCTGCAGACTCATTCACTAACTTCGACTGCTAACAATCAATGTATGACCTAAAGAAGAAAAGAAACATCTGTACCCAATTAAACGCAACAAATATAAGAAAAGGAATACATAGATTCCAATTGGATGCAGAAAATGAGAACTCGGTGTTTTAAAGCAAAATTTGGTTTAGCAATCTCTTGGTGTGTATCGGCCTTATTGTTACAACTTACACTTCACTATCATTTGATGTCAGCAACATGGTCAATTATTCAACTCATACTTGGTCACAAAGTTCAGTAGCTTCACCTTCTATGACATAGAAACAAGAACAAGATAATTCATACTTGTAACTGAAAGCAGTTTTTCAAAGGGAAGCGGCAAAATGGAAAACTGAGTCTCTTTCAATGTACTCTTAAAACAAAGTCTCAAATAATTGGCTCTTATAAACCCACATGGCCCCTCCCATTCGGCTTTTCTGCTCCTTCAAACTTCTCCCTCTCATCTATACAATCATCAAACCCCAAAAAACCAACAAAATTCATACAAGAATTCACATGTCAAACCGTAAAGAATAACCAAATCTATACATAACTATATGTCCTTACTTTCCAAAATCCAACTACTCCAATTAGTTCTTTTAACCTTGTAGTAAACCAAAGGAGATATCGACAATCATACTATACAAAAAGAAAGAACATTATGTTCAGCATTTAAAGCGGAAAAAAAACAGACAAAGAAAAACACTAAGACAAACAAACTAAGAAACAGAAAGTAGCCATGTGGGAGTGAAGAAGACATATGATTAAGCTAGACAATTAGAACGAGGGAAAGGCATTACTCTTAGGAACAATTCCAACGTTTGGTAGATGCACAGTAAAAGCAAAAATGGCTTTGGAACCATCAAAGCAAAGAACCCACTAAGATAGGAGACACTACGAGTACGCCCATAGAGGTAGTCCAGTAAACTTTCTTTCAAGCTAGGGAAAGACATCTATGAAGAATACGTTTTTTAAGGATAGAAGTGAAATTGCTCTGGACTCGCTGTTCTTTTTCTCTTTTGTTTTTCCACCTTTTTTTTAGCATAGTCTTGATAAATCAAGATAAGGTTGTAATCAGAAGGTAGAACTGAACTACAGCCAGAATACTACTAAAGACTAAAGGTTCTTTATTAGAAGAAGTTAACACTATGTCAGCTATCATGTCGGGATGGATGTTTTTAGCATAGAAATACATGAGTTTCCCAAGTATCAGAATATCACTACAATTGTACCATCCACAGGACAGTCAAATCATGATGTGTCAATTTTCGCATAAACATGACCAAGATGAGAAAGAATTCTTGGTCTCAATGAGATAGAATTTCAGCAAGTATCAAGAGCATTGAATCCATTCCAAGCAAAGCACTTGACACATCCTACGGATAAATTACCAAAACCTGTGATTTCTAGGAAGAAGTCAGACTTGTGACATCCAAAAGTACCTAGGTTAAAGTGTGGATATCTATAACTAGGCTCCAATGCCTCACCAAAGAAATCCCAAAAACAAAAACGAAATAATAACCACTACAAGAAAATCTACTCCATCTGAAATGAACACTTCTCTGAAGCCCATAAAAATATTTGGCACCCGCCCACAACAACTTGGAGACTGCTTTTTCCTTCAAAACACAAGCTTCCATAAGATAAATGAAAAATTGTCAAACAAAGTTCAAATCTTTCCTCTGCAGAAAGCAGGAAAACAAATTTATCAGAACCAATGAATTGCTAAAGCATACGAGTTAAACGTGGATTAGACTAATATGTGCAAGAACCCCTTTTCTTTCAACCTCAACTTCCCCATAAGTACCTATTAAAAGCTCAAAAACAACACCAAACCTTCAGTGGACACTTTAAAAGCAAAAGCAAACACCGTAACAAGAAAAGCAAGCTGAACAAACACGAAATTAAGCAAGACGAAGGGGAAAAAAAAATTCAAGATTCATGGAACAAATTCCATAACTGAATCTATATACACAAAGTCAAAAGGACACTAACATCCAAACGACTTCCTTATTTATGCTATGGAGAAAGAATCCATCTTTCACAGTTCCTTTTCCGCCCTCCACTTCCCAGAACAAAACCCAGGAAGAGAAACATCCCACAATTCAAAATCAAAATAAATCCGAACCCTCAGCCTTTATGCATCCAAAGTTGAAAAAACACGAGAAAAAAAGATAAACAGACACAGAGGGGGAGAGAGAAAAGAAGGCTAACCTGACTCGGACTGAAAGTGGTGAGGGGGTGAGGTGGAAGCTGAAGGGAGTCCAAGTTGGATAGGATTAGATATGTTTTTTTTTTTTTTTTTGCCAATGGGGATTTCTTCAGATCTAAAAAAGATTAGAGCTTTGAATCCAACAGACTTGATGGCATCTGTAACAGACAAACAAATCTCAGACACACAAAGAGTCTTAGACACAACCACCTTCTGATTACAAAGTTTACAATCCCCAATAGAATTGATGTTTTCTTCAAAAAAAAAAAAAAAAAAAAA